>JAAAKG020201722.1:0-23471 GCA_010014905.2 Druon quercuslanigerum
GCCTATCTCACGGTAGTGAGACGTGGTTATGGCTGAAATTTTACAGCGATTTCGCTGGGATCGGGTGCAAATTTTCATATTAGCACCCGATCCCGGCGAAATCCTGCGGTTGTCCTTATGACAAATAGTTTAAAAATATATATATATATATATATATAGATCTTTTTTAGTAGGAAATCAAACTTTTTTGTTCATAATTAATTTTATTTTTGAATTTTAAATCATAGATTTTTCTTTGTCTTACGGTCCACATAAATTAAAATTGAGCCAAAAAACCATTTTTTCGAAATCGTTTCGGTACAATGCGCAGCTTTTTCAAAAGGGCTTAACCTAAATAATTGTATTTTTACCATTAAAAATATTTTTTTTGGCTCAATTTTATTTTCATTTATGTAAACCGTAAGACACAAAGAAAAATCTATGATTTAAAATTCATCAGTATTGCCGGTCAAAGAAAGGATTGATTTGGTTTCAAATTATTATACTATTCATGTATTTTGTTTAAAACTCGTTTCTTTTGGTAGGAAACTCAGGTATTCTAGTTTAATATTCATCATTTTAGTTGCTAAAAAATCGTATTTTTTTGTTGAAAATTAATCTTGTGGTGGAAAGTTCAACTATTTAATTCATCCAACTTGTCGATTGAGCAAGATTTTTTACTTGGAACGTTATGAATTCAAAGCGGTTTGAAGTGAAATTAAAATAGTTAACATATATTATTATTCAAATTCATGGACTCAAGAATTCAAGAAATGATTGTGTTTTAAGTATTGTTTAATTAACCGATTGTGCTAATATATCTAAGAAAATCTTTTAATATAATTTGCCAACGCTGTCGAAATTAAACATACTAATTGAATCCATAGAAACAAAAAAAATAATAATAAACTCGCGAAACAATATACATATTCCGAATCGATTTTTTTTTTGTAAATGCGAAATATTTGAATAGCTTCATACTATCATAAATTATATCTGGCGATTTGGAAATTTGTTTTTATTTTCGAAAATCTTATTGTTTAAAATTTCCCACTTTTTGGCAATCACTCATAAATGTTCAAAATAAATAATACAAAGTTCTACCTGCAGCTCTTCGGGCATTAGGAGAATAGAGTGTCCTCAACTGCGAAACTTTAGCAATATGAGCCGTATCGATACCAGATTGTTTACTATTTGCATTCCTCATGGGTGATTTCAAAATATTTTCCCCTTTTCTTTCCTGAATTTCCGAATTCCTTTGATTCAGGAATTGTTTTCTTTGGACTCTCGAATTAGATGACACGTTATTATTCGAAGAATGTTTATTCAAAAATGCAGCATTGGAGATCAAATTCATAGGAAAATATTCCTCTTTTCTACTTCCACTCGAACTCATCGCAACTTTATTCAAATTCAAAGTATCTTTTGCTCTTCTCGCAGGGGAAAATATTTTTCTTAACTCTGAAACTGAAGGAATATGAGTCGAATCGATACCACCCGAGTTTATTTTCGGTGACTTCCAATTAGTAGAACATAAGTTTTTCCGGGGAAAACCAGTGACCCTTTCTCTACTATTTTTCTGCAAATTAAGATTCTCCTTGTGCGATTCATCATTGAAAAATAAAGGCAGGGGGAAAAATTCTTTCCTTTTTCGCTCATTCGAAACTTTCTTCGGTTTGAAAGCATCTATTGAAGTTTTCGTCATTGTTGTTAAAGAAGAATGCCAATCTGGCGAAGATTCGCTTTCTATATTTTTCTGCGGTGGACACTTAATCCTTGAAAGCCTGATGATAGAATTCAACTCCATTGCCGTATTATAAAAGTCTTCCGTGCCCGACTCCTGCGAAATGTAACTATAATCAGTCGGCAAAGTGTCGAGAAAAACATGCGAGAGAGCATTAGTTGTAATCTCCATCGAGGACTCGTTTAAAATATGTGCGAGAGTTCTAATAGTCTCGCTGGATCTTCTAGTACGGGCTAAATTTAGCATAGGAAAAAATTCCTTCGTTTTACCTCCATTCGAACTCTGTGCAACTTTATTTAACTTAAAAGTACTATTTGGAGTTCCCCATATCGTTGTGTGCCAATCAGGCGAAGATTCGCACTCGATATTTTTCTCCAGTTGAGACATTCTTCTCAACTCCTTGGCGATGGAGTTTAATTCCATTCCAGTGTTATATCCAGTATTATTCGAATCGGTATCACTTAGTTTCGAAATTTCTGCAAAACTGAGGAAGCTATCTCTCTCGCTCCAGTGGTCCGAAGTACGACTGAGATCAGCCTGCAAAGCGAAGAACAGAACTTCAGCCAGTTCATCCACTGTAATCTCCTTTGACGTTTTATCTAGAGTTTGTGCAAGAGTTGCAATACTTTCGTTGAACTTTTTAGTTTGGGGTATATTTGGCATTGGACCTTTTCTTAACTTATCGATCACGGACATTAATTGGGATCCGGAAATTCTTTTGGGGTTAATGATCCCCGAATCAGTCGACTCTGGGAAAACAGAATCATTTTGAGACACATTTCTCAAGAAGGTATCGTCCTCGATGAGGTTTTTAAAATCATCTTCGTCCGTATCAGTTGATAAGATTGCGTCCACACTTGTAAAATTTGTCGTCGTATTAATAGAAGAATCGTCTGAAATTAATATAAAGAAAAATTAAAATCTAACATAAATAAAATTATGGAATTTCAAATATAATTCCTCAAAATGATCTTTACAAAGATTTATTTTATTTTTATTTTTTACATTTTCAAATAAATTTTCAAGCATAAATATTAATTTTCTAACAAAAATTAAACAAGGTACATGAATTGTCAACTAAGAATATACATTTGTGTCGTAAATTAATAAGTAAAATGTTCTGTTCGCAAAATTATTTTTTTAACTAAACTACTGATTTTCAAGAAAATATTTAAATTTTTAATCGAACCATTTCCAAATAAAATCAAGAATCTTAAACGAGAATACTTAATTTTTAAGAAATTGAAGCAACTTTCGAACAATAGTTTAATTTTTAATTAAATAAATAAATTTTGTACCAAAATAGGTTTATTTTAAACTGAAAAATACGAGTTTTCAAACAAAAAGTTGAATTTTGAAATAAAAAAATTACTTTTTAACAAATTAGTTGAATTTACCACAAAAAAGATACATTTTTAATAAGAAATGTAATAGTTACATTATTAAAAATAAAATTATGTATTTTTAATTACCAAAAAAGATAAATTGTTAACAAAATCCATATATTTTCCACAAAATAGAGAAGTTTTTATACAAAAAAAATTTCAACGAGATACTTACTTTTCCGAAAAAAACAAGCTTAAAAAATTAATTTTTAATTTAAAAACTAATTTTCCAGAAAATAGTTGAATTTTCCACCAAAGAATCTTCATCCAGAAAAGCACAGAAAAGTAGAATTTTCAACCAAATTTTTGAACTTTATAAAGCAGATTCATTTTTGACTAAAAGATATAAATTCTCAACTAAAAATGTAATAATTAATATTTCAAACAAAATATATTTCTATTTTAAATCAAAAACATTTGAAGACAACCAAATAGGACTAATTTTCCAAAAAAAAAACAGTTGACTTTTCAACCAAAAGGGATTCATTTAAATAAAATTGTTTAATTTTTAACAAGCTAGATTTATTTTTAATCAAATTTTAAAATTTTCAATCAAAAACATTTATTTTTAACCACGAACAATCATTTTGTATAGAAAAAGACGAATTTTTAATAAAATACATGAATTTTCACTCAAGTATTTATTTGAATTTTCAACTAAAAAAGACACATTGTTAATAAAAATGGAAGTTTCATTATCAATTACAATTTTTAATTTTTACTAAAAAAAGAATTAAAAAAAATAGTTCAGTTTTCAAACAAAAAGTGGACTTTTCAAATAAGAATCTTAATTTTGTAAGAAAAAAAACAACAAAAAACAATGAAATTTGAATAGAATATATGAATTTTTAACTAAGAAAGACAAATTCTCACCGAAAATTAAACAGCTAAATTTTCAGTTCATGAAATTAAATTTTAACCAGAAAACGAATTTTGAACAATATAGTTCAATTTTAACCAAATAAATGAATTCTCTACAAAATTGTTGGACTTTCGGCAAAGTAAATTCATTTTTTACTAATAAGATGAATTTTCAACAAAGATAAATTGACTACTGAAAAAGACAAATTTGCTCCGAATTACCTTGATTACAAGTGAATCAGTTGGACTACAACGACGAAATCAAACACGAAAAAGATTATTAAAAATCACATTTAGTGAACTCAAAATAAAGAAATTTCTTTTTTTTAAGCAGATTAAATCATTAAAAATTCAAAATGTTGTAAAATGTAATAGTTTGAATATATTTTGGTTTAGAATCAACCACAAAAAAAGAATTGTTGTGAGGATATGTATAGAAACAATAGCCACATTAAATTATGTTGAGAATCTTCTAATCTGAATATTTTAATTAGGAATAACCTGCTCATCACAAATACAATAGCAAAAAGGATAAGACTTGGGGGTTAACTTTTTATGATGAAAAAATGTGTACTTACAAACCGTTGAAGTGGTGGAACTTGAAGACACTCGCTTCTGATCATTGTTAAACATTGTACAGATTAATTACGTCAGAGACTAATATTTACCTTAATATACTTTTAAACATTTTCTGCCCAACAATTCTACAACTCTTCTGATACTTGTGCACACTAACCGGTAGCGGGAACAACACGTGGCTGTAAGTGTGATTAAGTTGGATAGAGCTTATAACTTTTAGGTTATAAGACAATGACAGGTTTAAGTTCAAAGTGCTCAAATATAGTTCACGCGGTATGTATATACCAGGTGCACTGAATTTTGAAACCATATTATCAAACGTATTTAAAATCAATTATAATGTATCGTTATTACTATAAATTCAGAAGACAATTTAAATTCTTTTTATTTGCAAAAAGTCCTTTTTTCGAAATTTAAATTTCCCACCTTTATGAGGTTGGCGACCTTTTATCATGATCCATCGTTCCCTCTACGATAAACGATACCATGATATCATGAATTATGCTTAACTTCAGAGTAACGCCAAAAATTTTAATAATTTTAATTCCAGCCACGTGTTTATTTATTCTTCAATTAATTAAAATAATTAAAAAGTTTTAGAGTTAAACTCTATATTTTCTGTAAAAGAAGATTTATTTATTGACGGCAGAGGTCATTAGGATAAACGAAAAACGAGTCTACAATAAACGGTATTTTTATAAATTATATATGTAGTAATATGCGTTTTATTTGAATTTGAGGGATAAAATAATGTTTTGTAAATAATGTTATATTCTTATAATTATATTAAACAAAGTTATTACTATTTATTACGAATATTAACAAAACAGGTAAACTTTCAATCAAGTAGTTGAATTTTCAACTAAAAAATATGAATTCTCAATGACAAATGTATAATAGTTGAAATTTCTAACAAGATGAAAAACGAATTTTCAAAAAAATTGTCGAATTTTTAAAACAAAAGATTAATTATCTCGATAATTACGATTCATTTTCTGTTCTTTTACGTTCATTTTCTGCCAAATAGTTGAATTTTGAACCAAAATCATGAATTTTTAACCAGCAGAAAGTTTAATTTTCTGTTTAATTTTATCTAAAACGTTGAATTTTAAACAAAAAAAGACGATTTTTCTACAAAAAAATCGAATTCTTAAACCAAAAAAGACGAATTTTCAACAAAATAGCTGTATCCTCAAATAAAACAGATTTATTTTCAAAGGGAGTTGAATTTTCAACCAAGAAAGATTTTTTAATAAATATAGAAAAGAAATTCGTCCAAAATATTTAATTTCCAAGTCAATCATACGATCTGTCTACAAAACGGTTCAATTTTCAAACAAATAAATGAATTTCGAAGCAACACAAGATAATTTTCTACTAAAAAATACGAACTCTGAACCAAATACTTAAATTTTAATCGAAAAGATAAATTTTGAACTAAAATTATTATTAATCTAAAAAAAAAATTAATGTTTAATTAAGCAATACAAGCTTCAACCAAACAGTTGCAATTTCTACCTGATAAGATTTATTCTTACCAACAAATGTAATATTTGATATTCCAAAGAAGGTAAAAGATGAATTTTATCAAAATTATTAAATATTGAAGACAAAATACGAATTGTCTGCAAAACGGTTAAATATTGTAATCGAAAATATGAGTTTTCAGCAAAAGTACTCATTTTCTTTCAAATAATCAAGTTTCCGAATAAATAGTTGAATTTTTAACTAATAATTTAATTTCCAAACAAAAAGTTTATTTTTTTTTACCAAAGTGTAGAATTTTTAAGACAAACTGATGAATTTTCTACAAAGCAGTTGAAGTTTGAAGACGAAAATATGAATTTCCAACAAAAACTTAATTTTCAACCAAATAGTTGAATTTTCAGCTAAAATAATGAATCTTCAACCAAAAACGATTTAAATTTAAAATAAAAAGTAGTTGAATTGGAAAGAAAGGGCGGATTTTCTAAAAATTAGTTTGATCATCACCAAAACAAATTTATTTTCATCCAGAGTTGAATTTTCAATTAAGAAAGATTTTTTTCGTAAATAAAGAGAAAAATTTGCACCAAAATTTTGAATTTTTAAGCTTAAAAGACAATCTTTCTACAAAGCAGTTACATATTCAACTCGAAAATATGATTTTTAAAAAAAAGTTCATTTTCTTTCACATATGTAGTTAAATTTTCTGCCGAATACTGGTAGAATTTTTTTCGAGATAGTTGAATTTTCTGCCAAATAGTTAATTTTTCAAATAAGTCCGTGAATGTTTAACCAAAAATCTTAACAAAAAGACGAATTTTCTACAAATTAGTGGAATTTTTAACAAAAACTTGATATACATCCAAATAGTTGAGTTTTCTCCTAAAATGATGACTCTTTTCCCAAAAGCGATTTTAACTTGAAATCAAAAACAGGAGAATGGAATTTTCAAACAATTTTTTTTATATCTTTAATGAAACCCAGCTTAATTTAATTTTTAAGACAAATTTTCAACAAAAAAAAACCAAAATATATTTGCAAACGAATATTTAAAATTTCTAACAATAGGATCAGTTTAAAAAATATATAACGATTTTTTAACACAACACATGAATTTTCGATCAAATAGTTGAATTTTTTACCAAATTGTAAAAATATTGAGACAAAAATACGATTTTTGTTCAAAATATCTACATTTTGAACTCAAAAAAGTTAATTATTTAACTGGAACGGTTTTATTTTTGATCATAGAATTGTATTTTTAACCAAAAAATATTACATTTCTACATAAAGAGAGGAATTTTCAACCAAAATCCCAAAATCTGATTTTGTAACAAAGAAGTTTATTTATTCTGCCAAACAGTTAAGTTTCCTACCAAATTGTTAAATTTTTAAACCTAAAAGATGAATTTCCAAGCCGAAAATCTAAATTTTTAACAAAAAACTTAATTTAATACCAAATAGTTGATTTTTCAACTAAAATTACGAATTTTCTACAAAATAGTTGAATCCTGAAGAAAAACAGATTCATTTTCAACAAGAGTTGAATTTTCAACCAAGAAGGATTTTGCATCAACTAATGAAAAGAAATTCATATAAAGTGTTGAATTTTTTATCCAGAAACACGATATTTGTAGAAAACAGTTGGTTTTTACACCAAATAATTTATTTTTCAACCAAGAAGATGATTTTCTACTAAATAAGACAAATTTTCAATAAAATACATAAATTTTTAACCAAAGATTAATTTTCAACTCAAATTATTATTCATCAACCAAAAAATTAATTTTTAAAAAAGCAATTCAAATTTTAATCAAGTAGTTAAGTTTTCAATACAAAACATAAATTCTCAAGAGGAAATTTAAAAGTTTATATTTCGAAGAAGCTTAAAGATGAATTTTCCACAAAATTATTGAATTTTGAAGAATACGAATTCTCTGTAAAGCAGAGAGAATATTCAACGCGAAAATATTAATTTTCAACCAAAAAGGACATTTTCTGCCAAACAGTTCATTTTTCTGCCGCGTAGTTAAATTTTCAAATAAATAGTTAAATTTTTAACAAAAAATACGAATCTTTAACAAAACAGTTAATTTTCAACCAAATAGTTTAAATTTCTGTTAAATTGTTAAATTGTCAAGTCAGAAAGATGGGTTTTCTTCAAAGCAGTTTCATTTTTATGTCAAAAAGCCGATTTTTTCACAAAACAGTTGAATATTTTCCATCAAGAAGACGATTTTCTACTTAAAAAAAAATTCTTCACAGAATACTTAAATTTGTAACCAAAGAGATAGATTTTTAATGAACATTATTAATCTTCTATACAGAAAATGAATTTTTAAGAAAACAATTAAACTTTCAAACAAAAAAAAGGATTTTTCATCCGAATAAAAAGATGAATTAGACCAAATTTAATAGTTGTTATTTCAACAAAAAAAGATTTTAATTATATGTCAAAACCATCTGAAATTAAGCAAACAAAGTAAATTCCCATTAAAATACTTAAATCGTCAACTAAACAGAATATTTTTCAACCAATTAATTGCATTTTTAACCAGAAAAAATAGATTTTCTACCAAAAAATATAAATTTTAAACGAAATACATAAATTTTCAACCACATTGTAAAAATTTCTACCAAGAGAGTAAAATTTTCTACCAATAAAGACGAATCTTTAACAAAGAAAATGAATTTTCAAGATAAAAATACGAATTTTCTACAAATAAGTTTACTTTTAAACCCGAAAAAGTGATTTTTCAACAAAAAATATTAAGTTTCTACAAAAAGAGATGAATTTTCCGTAATTTTTAACCTAAAGGGACTGATGTAAACAAAATAATTGAATTTTTAACCAAACATTTTGTGAGCCATTGAAGAAACAAAATTTTGACCAAATTGTTGAATTTCCAGGACAAAAAGGATGAACTTTCAGCCAAAAATAGTTGGATTTTCTTATCGTTCTATTTATTATTTTAAGACTGAGTCCTGTCATAAATAAATAGGAATTTTTTTGTTGACAATTTGTCTTTTTTATTCAAAGTGCAACTATTTGGATATAAATGCAACTGTTGGAGTGAAATTTTTGTAAATTTGAAAATGACGTTTTTTTGTCGAAAATTTATCTTTTATTTTTAAAACTTAACTCTTTTCGTGAAAATGTATACCTTTTGGTAGAAAATTATTATTTTTTTGGTTAAAAATTCAAACCTTTAGTTGAAAACTTATGTTTCTTGGTCCAAAATTAACTTTTTTTTTTGTTGAAAATTCTTCTCTTTTCTGATAACAATTTCATATTATTTGTTAAAAAAGTTTGTTTGATAATTAATCATCTGTTCTGGTTGAGGATTCTACTATTTTATTAAAAATTAATTTTCGGGGGTAAGATTCATCATTTTAGTTGGAAATTCATTTTTTAGGTTGTATATTGAATTATTTTGAAGAAAAGTTCATCTTTTTCAGGAAAAACATCAACGATTTCTTTGAAAATCATGTATTTTGTTTAAATTAGTTTTTTCCGTAGAAAATAAATATTCTTGGTTGAAAATTGCTCTTTAAAGATAAAAATTCATCCATTTTTTGAAATTTTATCTTTTTGTAGAAAAGTTGTCTTTTTGGTTGAAAATAAATGTTTTTGTTAAAAAATTAATCTATTTTATAGAATATTCATCTTATTTAACTATTTTGTTGATTATTCGTCTTTTTGGTTGAAATATTAATTATTCCATTTTTTTGAAAAGTTATCTTTTTTAGTAAAAAATTTAACTATTTTCTAAAGAATTCGTGTAATTTGTTGAAATTTATTTTCCTTTTCTTGTTAATTGTTAGGTTTAAGTGAAAATGCAAATATTCCTTTTTTTGGTTAAATATGTATCTTTTTTAGTAGAAAATTAAACTATTTGGTTGAGGATTTGTATATTTTGTTGAAAATTATTTTCTTTTTCTTTTCAATCACTGGTTTTAACTGAAGATGTAAATATTCCATTTTTTGTCGAAAACTGATTTTTTTAAATATAAAATTCAATTATTATTTGGTTAAAAATTCGTTATTTTTATAGAAAATGTTCCCTCTTAGTTGAAAATGAATGTTTTTATTAAAAAATCATCTATTTTATTTTATTCTTCTCTCGGTAGAAATTTAAACTTTGTTGGTTAAAAATGACACTGTTTGGTTGAAATTTAATCATCTGTTTTGTTTTGAGGATTGAAATATTTGGTTGAATACTCGTCTCTTTTGTAAAAATATGAACTATGTTCCATTTTTGGTTGAAAATGTATATTTTTTTGTAGAAAATTTAAATATTCGGTGGAGAGTTTACGTATTTTGTTCAAAATTTATTTTTTTAAATTTCAATTTCAATTTAATACAATACGGCTTTAAACTGAACAATTTTGAAATTAAATTTTACACATTTTGTAAACTTCGATGTAGATTGTGTAAATAGAAATATGTATTTTCACCATATACTGTTCTTGGATTTTTTACTTGTATTTTTTTCAGAGGAAATGAGTTTCGAAAACAAAGATTCGACACCCAATAGAAAAAAATTATGGGACAAACTAAAAAAGTTCTCAAGCTTGTTCAAGAGAAACTCTACTAATGGTAAAAGTGAAAGGGTAAATCCGAAAACTAGAAATATTTGCCTTGCCTAAATATTCAGAGCTTCCAAATTTTTCAGACTTTCAACATAGTAATTTTATAATATAATATTATTGATATGATTAATTTGAAATGATTAAGATTCGTCTGTAATTGTCTAGAATCTTTTTCAACTGAAACACCTTTATTTTGTTCTAAAAGACAACTTAAGTTACTAGAAACATTAGATATTATTTATAAACAGTGGTTTAGTCCTAAAAGAAAAAGTGGCCTGGCGGTAATTTTCATTTTGATCAAACTGCATTTTTGGGTTTATATATTATATTATATTATTTTAGAATTCTATCATTTGATTGAAATTTTAATTATTTTGTTGATAATGCAACTATATTGATAAAAAACATCTTCTTTATCAAAAACTCAACTACTTCGTTGAAAATTTTTTTTTTTAGATGAAGGTTCATCCCTTTGGTCAAAAATGTAACTATTTTGAAAAAAAATTTCCACATGTTTTGTTGAAATTTTATGAGAATGAATCTTTTTTGGTTAAAAAGTCGATTATTTGACTTACAGTTGAACCAGATTTTTTTAAATTTATTTTTTATTAAGCATTTATAATTATAGTTAAAAAATCAACTATTTGTTTTCAAATGCTACTGTTTTTTTAGAGAATTAAGCTTTTAGCTTTAAAATTCAAAATCTTTTAATAAAATTAAATTATTTGGATTAAAATTAATCTTTTTTAAAATCATATTTTCGGTTTGAAGATTTAACTTTTATTGTACATAATTCGTCTTTTTTGACTTTAAAATTTAACAACTTTTTTGAAAATTTAACTATTCCAGTTTTAATAATAGATTTAATACTTTCACGATGATTCATTATGATGAAAGAGATACTTCGGGTTTCAATCGTGTAAAAAACTACAAATTTTGCCGACCGGAAATCCTTGAAAAGAGCTGAACAGTTTTGGATAAAACTTGATCCTATACATTAAATAAGTTGGAAATTCGTTTTTTTTTTTGTATGTAGAAAACTAATGTTTTTGGTAAAAAATTCATTTTTTAGGTTGAAACTTTAACCTGTATTTTATATAAATTAAGCGTCCTACTACTTGGTAGAGAATTCATGTTTTTTTTTGTTGAGAAGTTGTCTTGTTGGGTAGAAAAATAATGTTGTTGTTGGAAGTTCAACACTTTGGTAGAAAATTAAACTATTTGGTTGAGAGTTTATGTATTTTATTGAAAAATGGTTTTTGTTGGCAGAACTTTAATCTCTTTGGTGATAAATGTATCCTCATAATTGGGCATAAAGTTGAGATCATTTGTAAACAAATTAAATTTTTAATTAAGGATTCATAATTGTAGCTAAAAACTCATTTATTTGCTTTTAAATTAATTTTTATGTTGAAATTCTACTGTTTTGTAGAAAATTTATTTTTTAGGTTGAAAATTTAGAAGTTTGGAGGGAAATTAAACTATTTGGTTTAAATTTAATCTCTTTTATTAAAAAAATTATATAAAAAGGTTGAAAATTACACTTTTTTTTAGATAATTTGACTTCTTGACTTTAAAATTTAACAACTTTGTTGAAATTTCATTTTTGTTCCAAAAATTATTTTTTATCTAAAAATGGAACCATTCATATGTGGTTGAATCTTCATGCTATAAATTAAATAAGTTGGGGATTCGTCTTTTTTATATAAAATTAATTTTCATGGTCGAAACATTATCTTTTTGGTTGAAAATTTAACAATTTTGTTTAAAATTCGTTTTTATTTGTTCAAAGTTTTTTTTATGATAGTTTTTCTCTGAAAACGTACCTATTTCATTTTTGGTTCAAACTTTAACATGTATATTATATCAGTTAAATATTCAACTGTTTGGTAAAAAAATGTATCTCTTTTTTGGCCTTTTTTGGGTAAAAGATTAATCTTGTTTGTTGAAAATTCGTCTTTCTGGGTAGAGATTTAATCTTCTTGGTTATATAAATGTATCCCTTTTGGTTGAAAATGCAATTGTTTGAGTGAAATATGAACTGTTGTTACATGCTTCGCTGAGAATTATTTTATTTTTTTTTAAACTCGATTATTAGACTTAAAGTTATAAAATTTGTAAGCAAATTAAGTTATCATTAAGGACTTATAAATATATTTGGAGACTCAACTGTTTGCTTTTAAACGAACTTTTAAGCTAAAAATTCTAATGCTTTGTAGAAAATGATCTTTTTCGCTTAAAAATTCAAAAGTTTGTAATAAAGTTAAACTGTTTGGTTTAAATTTAATCCTTTTTTTAATCATATTTTTGGCTGGAAAATTCAACTCTTTCGTGAAGATAATTCTTCTTTTTTGGCTTTAGAATGTAATAAATTTTTTTTTAATTAATTTTTTTTCTATAAAACTATTTTTTTTTGTCTGAAAATTGAACTATTCCTTGTTAACTCTATCCTATGAATTAAATAAGTTGAAGATTTATATTTTGATATAGAAAATTAATCATTTTGATCGAAAATGTAACTATTTCTTATAGAAAATTAATCTTCTTTGTCGAAATTTCCTCTTTTTGGTGGAAAGTTCATTTTTTTGTTGTTGTTCAAAGTTATTCTTTATCATGAAAGTTTTTCTCTGAAAATTTAACTTCCAATTTTGGTTTTAACTTAAGCCTATATATTATATAAGTTTGAAATTGAACTTTTTGGTGAAAAATGCAAGTGTTATGTTAAAAAGTTGTCTTTTAGGCTAGAAAATGAATCTTGTTTATTGAAAATTCAAATTTTTAGGTTGAAATTTAAACTATTTAGTAGAACATTTATATATTTTGTTGAAAATGATATTTTTGGGTAGAAAATTATTCTTGTTTGTTAACAGATCGACTTTTTGGTTAAGAAGTTAACTATCTTGTTAAAAATCCATCTTTCTGGATTAGAAATGATCTTTTTTGTTGTAAATTCATCTCTGTTCAGATTTAAAACTTCAATTTTTCGTAAACTATACTCTTTTCTTGAAAATTCATTTTTTGTGGTAAAAAACGTTACCTCTCTTGGTTGAAAATGAACTTTTTTGACAAAAATTCAACTGTCTTCGAAAATGTAAGTCTTTTTGGTTGAAAAATGTTACTATTTAGATAAAACTTTAACTATTATTTTGGAAAAATTCGTAACATTTACTGGAAATTTAATCTATTTTGTTGTTAATGCGACTGTTTGGTTGGAAATTTTTGTTTGTAAATTTGTTTATTGAAAATTCAACTAATTTGTTGAAAATGCAATATATTTCGGCTTGAAATCTTAGGAATTTTCAGTTAGCCCCGTCAGGCCTCGACTAAGCCACTGTTTATAAACGTCTTTTTAAACTTTAATGATGCAAGGCTCTAAAAAAGTAAATTCTAAAAATCCGGCTTAAATCTTCTTAATTTTCATATAGACTTCCAACTCTATCTCGAATTCCGAAAAATGTTCGACCAAGGTGAGCTTCTTGATGAAGTTCTTTAGCTCCAGAAGAACTGAGACAATGTTCCGAATCCATCCATCCAAGAATTTTATGGTTGAAGAAATTGAAATAAAGAATCTTCAGAATTCTCTTTCCAACACTGAGGAACAGGATACATGTTTAGATGTGGTAGCAATTTTGGATAAACAAATATCTTTTGATGAAAATACAGTTTTAGAAAAGAGAGCATCGATTGACTCGCTTCCCTCAACGTCTTTTCAAAACTTGAATCCCTTACTGTCTCCTGTAAGCCAAAAAAAGTTTATTGCTCACGCAAAGATTGAAAAACTGAAAAACAGCATTCAGAGGGGCTGGGAAATTAGTAGACATTTGGACGAGGCTAAAGCCAATTTTGTCAGAAAAAAACCTGGAATGAAGAAGGTGCGATTTGCAAACCCTCTAGTATCAGATATTTTCGATGACAAAGAGGATTCGGGGTTAGAAATCAGTCTGAGTGAACGTATTCGAATTTTCATGGACGAAGTCAAGAACCTGGAGTGGAAAGACAAATCTAATGGAAATGTTGAACAACTTCTTCGGGAGGAAGAAGAAAATTTGATAATGGATGTGGAAACCAGTGAAGATACAGAACATCTCCAGGATCAAATCACTTTTGCAGAAGAAATTGAAATGGCTTCTCCAGAAAGTGAAATATTCACTAACATTATGAAGTGGCAGGTTTATCGCTTCAATGGAATGCCAGTGAATGGTTTTAAGCAAGTTCGGAAATTTGCCACACCTATGGAATGTTAATTTTTTATTCTTTATTTGAATAGCCTTTCCAAAACAGTTTCATTTTTATAAAATTTATATTTTACCGCCATGACAAGCTTTATTAGCAATAAGAATTTTACAGCTAGATTTTTCGTACTTTTGTAGATTATTTTAAAGGTTTCAGTTCATTAGTGAAGCCAAAGTCTATTCATTAAAAATTAGACAATAATTTTTCTAGTGATTTAATATAAAATTTTTTTAATGTTACATTTAAGCTTTGCTTTTACATTTTTAAAAAGAAATTTTCCACAAAGTAACTGGTATTTGAATTTTGACGTCCATTAAAACAAATCTCTTTATCAATTTTTTTAAATATTTATAAATATATTAGATCTTCCAATTTTATTTGTGGATACCGACGATTTTTACAGTCTTTGGAAATGCATAGGAAAATTTGGTAAAAGTTCAAAATTAACAAAGACGTTGATTTGTTTAAAAATATTAAAAGTCCATGTTTACAACAAACCTAGATTTATATTTTTTCTCAATTTTGTGTTGAATTTAGCCTTCTTCTAGGAAGACTTCCTGTTTGTTTTATGAAGGCTAAACCATTTTGGTGGCCAGGAGAATTTTCGTTCATAAAATTTAATTTTCCCATTATTTTTGGAAACAAACGAAAGATAGAAAAAAATGGCAAAAAATAACAAGTGTGGGGCTTTCCAGAAAATCTTTTTATGTTTTCAAAATTCGGAGAGTATAATAAAGAAGATTTTCTGCAAAATCCTACTTTTTAAATTTTTGCAACGCTTATAAAAAATCTTCTTATATTATTTTTCCTGAAAATGTACTTTTTAAATTGTCTTAATTTGAATAATTTAAGATTGAAACTTCAAAAATTTGAAAACAAATAAGTTCCAAATAGAACAACTTATAATTTGATAATTTTTATAATACATTTTCGAAAAAAATGGTAAACTATTTTAATGTGGATAGCTTCAAGAATAAATAATTCTAAATAAAAGAATTTAGGCATCTTGTAGAATAAAAAATATTTCAAATTTAAAGTTTACAAAAGCATGAAGTTGAAAAGTGTTATCTTTTTAAATAGTTCAAAATTATATATCCTTTCTAATAAATAAAAATTTTAATTAAATTAAGATACGATAGGAAAATAAAATTTGATTTCATACAAATTTAATACATACAAACGTTGAAAGTGCTCCAACTTTGAAAATTTTAAGTAACAAAATTTCAAATTAAAAAGTTACAAATAAATCTAAACTATAATCTTGTCTCGTTCATCCAAATTAAATCATGAGTTCAAACAATCAGAGCTTGTTTGTTTTTTCTATGACTTAGACTTTATATTTTCGAATGGTTTTTGAAAGGCGGTGTTAAACAATTATCAGAATCGAGAAAAAAATTGGAACATCTTAATTAGGTCGAACCCTATAGAATTTTAAAGATCTTAGTTGACGAGAATGATAATTTTTAAAAACTTACTTCAGCATTCTAAAGCAAGTTTCACATGATATTATGTATGACCCATAAATTACGCAACACTTAATTTTTTTACATTTTTCTACATTGCTAGCACATGTATTCAATTATTTAATATTGGTTATACATTTTTTCTATATTTTTCGATAAGCTAAACGTGACCATTTTGAACTAAACATTTCAAAGAATGATTCCGATCATAATAAATACTAATAAAATGTAATATAAAACTAGATTATACAATTTTCTCAAATATTTTATCAACTCACCTGCGTTTGTATATTTAACAACAATTTAGAAGATTGAAACTAGATTACCAAATCTAGGGGTAAATTTATTAAATATTAAAAAGCACAGAAAACTTAAAAAGTGTTGGATTTTGGGTAGTAGTAATTGACAAATTTGTGAATTAACTCTGTTTTACACATATCTTTTTAAATTCCCTAAAATCTTTTAAAATCTTTTAAAATCTTTAAAATCTTTATAAATACATTACAATATTTTTTGATCACTTAAAATTTATAATATCCTTTAAAATCTCTGGCATTTTTTTAAACGTACTAAAATTCCTTAGAATATTTAAATATATGAAATATCTCAAATCCCTCAATTTCTGTGAATAAATTCTTTGAAATTGCTCTAAAATACGATAAAATCTCTTGAATTCCGTAAAATTTCACCAAACCTGATGACATTCCTCGAAATCCCATAAAATTGCATTAAAATATAACATAATCTCTTTAAGTATTTAAAGTTCTGTAAAATCCTTTGAGATCGTTTGAAATTTATTTAAATAACTTTTTGAGGGCTGTTAAAAGCTATTTAAAATTACTGAAATCCTTTTAAATCTGATAAAATCCCGTGAAACTCCTTAAAAATACTTTTAAATATTTCAAAACCTTCTGAAATTCCATTTAAACTTTTTAAATATCCTATAATAAATTACAATTTTTGTAAATATTTCAAATTTTTAAAAGTCTTTGAAATAAAACTTAAAATATTTGAAAATATCTTAAAATCCAATGAACATAAATGAAATCTCGTGATATTCGTTGAAATTCCTTGAAATTTTTTTTAATCTTTTGAAACTTCCTTGTGCTAATCCTTTGGAATCGTTTGAAATTTTGTAAATCTCCCGCAAATTTTGCTTGGAATCTTCTACAAATCTAAAATCTTCCTAAAATCTATAAAAATCCTTTGAAATCTATTGAAATTTCTTGCAATATTTGAAAATCTCTTCATGATCTTTTTAATCCATCAATTATTGTGAATACATTCTTTGAAATTTCATTAAAAGTTAAAAATATTATAAAATCCCTTGGAATTCCGTAAAATTTAATAAATTCTGTTGTTATTCCTTTAAATATTTGAACTTTAATGTAATCCTTGGAGATCCTGAAAATTCATTAAAATTATTTGAGAGCGTTTAAAATCCTTGAGAAAATGTACTAAAAATCCGTTGAAACTCTTTGAGAAACCCTTCATTTTTTTTATCTTCAGAAATATCTTGAAATATTTTATAATTTGAACCTCTTCAAATCTTTGAAATCCCTCAATTTTCGTAAAGAAATTCTCTTGATAATATTCCTTCAAATTTTTAAAGTTCTATGAAATCCTTTGAGAACCGGATGAACTTTAAAGAATTTAAAATGATTAATAGTAATTTACTTTTATTTATTATTAGTAATTTCATAAATTGTGAAAAAATTTTGTTTTTGTGGATAATTTCTAAAATAATGATGGAAAAAATTAAAATACTAATGTAATTATACCGATATGAAGTCTTTATAAAATTATTACAATCTTTTGTTTAAAATTACTAAACTTTAATGTTATATACATAATTTTGTATGTGCAAAAAGCTTTTAAGTAATTTATGGATCATCAAATTATATTTATATTTATAATATTTCTAATTGATCAAGAATCTACTTGTAGTACGAGGATAAAATGTGAAATTTAGAGATAGGCTCGTCCGTTTATAAAATATTCTTACTCCTTTGTGTAATTTTAATGTTTAGTACTAAATTTTCTTTTTTCTTTAATCTCAACGTTAAGCTTTAATAGTTATTTATTAGAATTTCGCGTTTAGAAATTTTGTCTATTTTTATTTTAGTAGTTTATTATTAAAGTCAAGTTTGTTTTTATATTTAAATGTTTAGAAAACAGAGCAATATTTTTCTATTTTTCATGTAAGACACTTCTGCCAAATTTCATATAACATTTATAAAAAAATGTTACATACATTTGCAATATACAAATTTATACCCAGAAAAACTAAACATTATTTTAGTTGTTAGTTTATTAACACGATACTTGATAAGATTATTGAAAAAATGTGTATTTTGTAAATTATTAGTATTTTTATAAGCTTTTTAAAAAAGTCAATTTTAATATTGAAAATGACTATTTTGTGTTTGTCTATAAGTAATCATTATTTGTCATTATTGCAACGTAATATCTGTACAAAAAGGGTGCGATAATAAATAATACAACCTTTAATTTTCATCTCCATAAAGGATTGTAATTTTCTTCTTAAAAAGCAAAGAGTTCAGTCTATATTTTTTGAGCAATACTTTTTGAAATGTGAATTTTTTCAATTAGATTTTTTTATCTTTTGATATATTTTTTTATAACTGGATTTTATTATTAAGATTCAATCCATTTTATAGAAATATTCATAAAGTTGGTAGATACAATTTTTCGAATTTCGCGAAATTTCACGAAAACAATTAAAGAAATAAGAAAGATGATATATTGAACGATTGTTAAATGACAAAAATTTTTCAGTACAATTATGAAATTTTATTATTTTTTAAATTTTTTGGTATCGCTGTCTGTAAAACAATTTATTATAAAGTTAAAATTCCTTTTAAATAAACCTTTCATATATTTTTTTTCAAGTTTGATCAATTCTGCGTGATTAATTTAAAAATAAGAAAGATATATTGAAAGGTTGTTGGGTGAAACAAACTGTTAAATACAATTATGAAATTATATTATTTTTTAAATATTTTTTATAGTTTTCTAAAACAAAATTTTATTATAAAGATTTCATTACTTTAAAATAAACCCTTTATAATATTTTTTTTCAATTTAGATTAATTCTACGAGATTAATTAAAGAAATAAGAAAGATGATGTATTGAAAGATTGATAAATGAAACAAATTGTTGAATACAATTTATTGTATTTTTTATACCTTTTTATCGTTTTCTATAAAAAGATTGTATTTCATATTAACATTAAATTAATTAAAAATAAAACTTCATTAGACAGGATAATAAAATTAGTTCAAATAAATTCGTAAGTGCGTATCTACTGGCTGCAAAAATTATTTTAACTGAATTTGTAAGAATCAATAAAAAAATTTCAGTTTTGCTAAATTCTAAAGAATTAATGAAAGAAATAAGAAGGGCGGTAAGTTAAACGATTTACTTGACAATTATTAAATCAAATAAATAGTTGAGAACAATTGTATGTATTTTTTATATTTTAGTATCATTTTTTATAAAAAATATTTTATTATTAACATTTAATTAATTTTAAATATAACTTCTTAAAACTGGATGATAAAATTAGTTTAACTGAATTCGCAAGTACCTATAAAAAAAGTACTCAACCTATATTTTTTCAGTTTTTGTGAATTCTAAGAGATAAATCATTTAAAAAAATTAAAAAGATGATAAATTGATTTTTTTATCGTTTTATATGAAAAGATTTTATTGCATATTAGCCATATTAACATTCAATTAATTTTAAACAAAACTTTTCATAAAACTGGCTGATAAAATTAGTTTAACTAAATTCGTAAGTACTTATCTAATTTTTTATTCAGTTTTGCTAATTTCTACGAGATTAAATGCATAAATAAGAAAGATGATGAATTGAACGGTTATCTCGGCAATTATGAAATGAAATAAATGGTTGAGCACAATTAATTGTATTTTTTAACCTTTTGGTATCGTTTTCCATAAAACGATTTTCTTATTAACATTCAATTAATTTTAAAAATAAACTTCATAAAAATAGATGCTAAAATTAGTTTAACTGAACTTATAAGAATCATTCCAAAATTTAAATTTTGCTAAGTTCTAAGAAATAATTAAAGAAATAAGAAGGACGATAAGTTGAACCATCATCTCGACAATTATGAAGTGAAATAAATTGTTGAGAACAATTCATTCTATTTTTTTATATTTTGATAGCATTTTCTATAAAAAGATTTTATTATTATCATTCAATTAATTTTAAATACATTTTTTCATAAAACTGGCTGATTCGCTTGTTTTTACATTTTTTTGTAAAAATGTAACTCCTGCGAGCTCTAAAATCATGAAGACTCTTTTGAGGACACCAATAACACCAATAACTCTGATGGATATCCAAGAATTTCAACCAGCCTAACCTTTTCGACTTCCGACTAAAATAATTCAAATCCTCGCGCTCCTTCCAAAAAAAAGGCTGCCAACATCTTTGAGGAATGACGTTTAATGAAAAAAACGCTGGAAAAATTCGTTGTTACAAGGCATCCGAAACATCTTAAGATCTCACCTGGTTTTGAATCCAGCCTAGATTATAGTTAGATCTCAACCAGAAAATCTCTGTCTCAACTCTGGAAAAGTTTCGTTTTTAGATTGCATCTGTTAGATTGGGAACTCTGCAGTTCAGGGGCGGTCCTCAAAATTGTGTTGTACTTGGCAGAGGTTAAATCGTAAATATTTGAAGGGGATTTGCCTAGAAGCTATATAGATCAAGTCAAATATATATCTTTCACGAAGTTCGAGGCTGAGATGTGTTCAAGTAGAATAAAATTATGTGACTCATAACTTTTTATAAATCCTGTGGAATTATGCTAGATACCTCCCTGTCTTCTTTCTCCTGCGCATTAAAACCGGTTCCGTTCCGGTGTTCCGGTCCGGTTGCAACAAGTCGAGCAAATATGGGGAACGGGTAAGTTAAGTTTTTGGGTTTTATGTAGAAATATATTAATATCAGATGTTTTTATTAATTAAATTGTGAAAAAGGAATGTGCACTTCCTGGTGTAAAATTCCAATCCATGTTCCATTTTGTACATTTTGAATAATATATGTAATATTTAAAGTGAACCTAACCTAATAGTAGCATGCATGCATGTTTGATTCCTGCATGTCCGTTTGATTTCCGATTAATCTTTAATTTTATTTCAAAATTTTTTGTTGGGAAAATAATATGGTATAATTTTTTAATAGTCCAAAAGGAGGATTATGTTTTTGACTCTTCGTTCTATTAATTGTAATGTTTTTCGACCTGGTGCTGATACTAGGCTAGGGTGGTCCTGCCGGATTTATCAGGACATGCCCTGATTCGCGCTTTTTATTACGTGACCCTAACTTTTATTCACAATTTTGAGTTCTGAAAAGCATTAAAAATAATTAACATATTTTACAGATTGTATTAAATTATTTAAATAAGAATGTTCACCATGAAAAAATTATTTGTGTAATTTATAAACGAAGGAAAGTTGACAATGTATGTATTTTATTGAAGTAATTTTTTTGTGTGGTTCGAAAATTGAACTATTTGGCTCAAAACTCATTTTTTTATTGAAGATTCATCATTAAAGTTAAAAAAAATTTCTCTGATTCAAAAAACTAACTATTTCGTTGCAATTTTGTCTTCTGTGGTAGAATTAACATTAATCTTCATGGTGAAAAATTCATCTTTTTGGTTTACAGTTCATTTTTTTAGTTGAAAGTTTAACTTTTTTGTCGATAATTCCTTTTTTTGTTACAAATTAAATTTTGTAATTGAAAATTAAACTTGCGTTTCTGATTTAAAAATATTCTTCTTTTTTGAAGATTAATACTTTTGTTTAAAATACATTTTTTCGTTCGAAAATTTAACTATATGGTTCAAAACTCATTTTTTAAATTGAAGATTCAAAACTAAAGTTGAAAATTCATTTCTTTTGTTAAAAATTTAACTATTTTGTTGAAATTTCGACTTGTGGTAGGTGAATCTTCTCGCTGAAAAATGCATCCTTTTATTTGTCAATTAATTTCTTTGGTTTTAAAAATGCACTATTTGTCGGTAATTTGTTTTTTCTTTACAAATGAGATTTTTCAAATAAAAAAAGTTCCATTTTTGGATAAATTTTTTTTTATGATTTGTTGACCTATTGTGTTTAAAAGTTATATTTTTATTGCAGATTTACCATTAAAGTTGAAATTCATGTCTGATTTAAAAATGGACTATTTTGTCGAAAATTAATCTTTTTTCGGTAGAAACTTAATCTTTATGCTTGAAATTTAACTATTTGGTTTAAAACTCCTTTTTTTATTAAAGATTCATCATAAAAGTTGCCAATTAATTTATTTGGTTGAGAATTTAACTATTTTGTCGATGATTCGTTTTTTTGTTACAAAAAAAATTTCGTGGCTGAAAATAAAATTCCCATTTTTTGTTGTACATTTTTTTTAATTAATATTTTTTTTGTCGAAAATTCAATTATATTGATCAAACTTTTTCCCATTAAAGATTCATCATTATAGTCGAAAATTAATTTCTTGAGTTAAAGAATGGACTATTTTCTTGAAAATTCGTTTTTTTGTGGTAGAATATTAATCTTTGTGAAAAATTCATCTTTTTGCTAGATAATTCATTTCATCTGTGATCAACTTTTGAATTAATAATTACAGAAACAAGGATAAAGTGGCTAAAAAGGTCCCAGCTGTGCCCGAATCTGTGCTGAAAAGAAGAAAGCGCCGCGATACCACTAAATCAGTTCGTCTTCGACTTTCATGAAGGTAAATTTAGTTGTTCAATTATTATAAGGTATTCTGAATTACGGGGCCTAAAATCTAACTAGGTTTTCTGCTTAAATGCGAATTTAATTAATTGAACATGGAACGCACTAAGAATTCTTATTTCAATTATCTTGTCGAAAACTCATCTTTTTTGGTTTAGAACTAAACTCTTTTCTGGAAAATTTGCCTTTTTTACTTGAAAATTCAACAGTCTCGTAGAGTATTTGGATAAACTTCCGATTAGGGTCCACCTCCAAAACCCATCAAACTACGTTTACCTACGTATTTTGACGCGCTGATTACGAAAATGATAGTGAAAATTGGCGACTAGTCGATTTTCATGGTGAAACCG
>JAAAKG020201733.1:0-23471 GCA_010014905.2 Druon quercuslanigerum
TTATTGAAATGATTTGCGCTTTCACGTCACATTGTCAATGTGAATGTAACATGTAATTAATGTATATATAAAAACAATATTCTATTTCATTAGATAGTACATTAAATATTATATTTACTTTGCAGAATAATTTAAAAATTAATCATATTAAATTCTTTACTTCGACCCGAGACTGCTTATTAAGATTTTGCAAAATAAAGTACAAATTTTGTCCATTAACATGATTTTATCATTTATTTTTTTATTTTTCACTCATATTTACTTGCAGCTACCCTGCGAAATGTATTATTTCAAATCGTGGCCCATAACAAATTTGTAGATCTTTTTTGAGTGCACAATTTTTGTCCAATCATAATTTGCCGTATCTTGCATAGTTTGTCCGTAAAATGGAATTTTTTATTTTTCATTATTTTTCGTGCAATAAAAATGTAAATTTTCGATTTTTCAAAAAAATTCAAAATTTTGTTATGACAATCTTGTAGGGTGTGCAAAGAAACCTATTATTCTCGTATTGACTTTTTTTCGTAGCATGCGTTGTTTCGCTGATAATGCTAATTTTTGTTTCTTTTTTTTTTGATTTTGAAATTGCTATGACTCTCAAATTTTTTTTTATTGTTAATGTTGTTTTTAACAAATAATTTAATTTTTTTTTAACAAAAACTACACGTCCTATCAAAAAGTGATTCATAACAAATTTGTAGATATTTTTTGGCTACACAATTTTAGTTTTTACACCTTTCTTCGTATCTTGCATAGTTTTACCGCAAAATGGAATATTTTATTTGTTCTTATTTTTTCTGTTATCAAAATTTAAATTTTTGATTCTTTGAAGAATTTTAAAAAGTTATTATGATAATTATGAAGGGCTTTTAAAAACGAACGTTTTTCCCCTCTTGAAGTTTTTTGATATCGTGCGTTGTTTGGCTTGAAATGTTCATTTGCGTTTGTTAACAGTTTTAACTTTTAACGTTTTAACAGCTTTTATTTACAGTTTTAGTTTTTGCTTTCCCTTTTGGGAAAAGTTGCGATTTTTGTTTAATCCTAATGATCAAAGGCTCATTTTGTTATTTAAAGAAGTCTACACAATTCTATTCGAGTAGGTTTAATTTTTAAAAATTAATTTAGAAATCATACAGTTATTATTGTTATAAACAATGATAGTTCACATTTTTTTGTACACCGCTAAAATAAAATTGTAGATTGTAGATAGGCTTATGTATTTTGAAAAAAATTCATTTTTTTGGGACAGAAAAATAATCCTATTGGTTAAAAATAAATCGATTTTTGTTAGAAATACAACTGCTTGTTTGAAAATTAATCTATCCCTAAAAATTTCTTTTAAATCCGTCTGTTTTGATTTGATTGAATGATTTTTTATTTAAAATTTAAGTGTTTTCTGGTTAAAATATTAAATAATATATTTATTTGCCCTTTAAAGGCAGACCTTAAACTGTAAAACACGATCTAATGGGTAGCGGTCTTGCGGACTTGAACTAAAAAATCGTTCGTAAATACTATAGTGTCAGAAAATTCAATTGGAATGAAAAAAGAATGCAGTGTCTCAAATTCTCCCTGTCAGACGCTATTGTATTCACTAATTATTTTTTAGGTTAGGTCCGCAGGGCCGCCACCTATTATATTATGTTTAAAAGTTTAAGATTTTCCCTTTAAAAATGCTTTATGGCGGGAAAAATTTCAAGTTTGACCAAGAGATACAAGATCTCAAAATAAAGGCATCGAATTAATTTGATTTTTTATGTTAATATAGTATCGTATAAACATTTAAAAAAAATAAAAATAATCAGTCGGGCGTTTTTTGAAAAAGACAATTTTTTTATTTACTTAGTAAGAAATAACAAAATTTTTGGTAAGATTTAATATTTGTTAAATATAGGTTAACATTTAATTGAAAACGGTGTAATTGACATATTTTTGATAGCATAATAATATTTTATTTATTAAAATTAGAAATATAATTAAAAATAAAAATTTAGAAATAAAAATAAAATTTTGAAATATTGTTATTCAAATTTTGTTATTCCACATCAATTAAATTCACAAACTTAACTTTTTTCAGAAAGCGCTCCTGCGATAATTTTCATTTTTAGCTTGAAATGTTCTTGAGTTGATCGAAAACCACATTCTATAAAAAAAATATTATAAGAAAAAATGTTATTCAATATTTACCATATAATTTTATAAAAATTTCTTCATTGCTCAGTAATTAATTACCAAAATCGGGTTTTATCAAAAACACGCTTCTGATTATTTTAATTTTTATCATAAAATGTTTGTGGGATAACAGAAAACCACATGTAATACAAAATATCTATTAATATTTTTTTCCTACTTTGATCATATAATCCCATTTAAATTTCTTCAGCTGTTCGTAATTGAATACAAAAATTTACTTTTTTTAAAAAAACTCTCGACCAATAAACAATAAAAAACAGATTTACTTGGAACTTGAATTTATTCTTGGTTTTGTCACACGGTAAATTCTATTTGAATTTTCAATATTTTTACATTTTGAGTCATAATTCAAAATTTCAATTAGAGTATTTGGATCCCTTTTTGACTGTAAACTAGGAATTTTTAAATTATTTGTTAATCTAAGTATTGCTGTAACTTATTAATTTCCTAATAAAACAGATTTAAGAAATAAATTTCCTTTAAATTTAGGAAAATTTTGTGTTTCTGGTCCAATGTGGAAAAAATTATGTACTCTAAATTTAATTTGAGTCCGTTAATATTTATCCCTTACACAGGCATTAAAATTTTCTTTATAAATAATAATTATTAAAAAATCCATTATGGCGAATGTGTAAATTACAAAAAATGGATTAATTTACTAATTTTTCGAGTAAAGCCTCTCAAATTTAAAACATGAGAAAATATATTTTTTGAACCAAGGGAGTAGTCAGTAAGTTCCGATATTTAGGAAAAATTCAAGATCGCCACTACTTAGATTGAAAAAATTTTTAAATTGTAGAAGTGCAAAATACTGTGGTTTTCTGTAACGCCTTGTAGGTTTTTTTATACAATGCAAAAAAAAATATGAATAAAAAGATACATAAATTTTAAAAATGTAAAAATTCATACATTATTTTTATTCACTTTTCTATAAGTAAATACAAAATACAAGAAAAATGATTTATATGTAATAAATTGTACTTAATTGTTAATTTTTTGCGTTTCTGAAAAAGATTTCACAAAAAATTATAGTTGTACAAATGTTATACTTTCTTATATACATTTTTGCTAATAGGATTACATAAAAAAATCTACTCTCACTCAAGTAAAATCGGAAGCTATTTTTGTTACCTTCAAGAAAAAAAGCACTTATTTGTTTGAATAGAATATTTTCTGATTGAATCTATCAAATTAGAGATTGCTTTTTTGAAAAACATTTTTTAAACTTTTTTACACTTTCATCTAAACTTTCATTATTATATCTCGTTCATTGAAATATTATTTTCTCCTTTTTGCTTTTTCTTACGTCTATTCTATTTTCGAAACGATCACAGTCATTGCACGTAGCATATAAAGGACGGTTATTATATCCACAAAAATGGCACACTTTGTCTTCTAAATTGTGAAAAAAGCGATCGATGACATTAAGCCAAGCGTAAAAATCCTCCAATATCGGATTAAAAGACAAAATAAAATTAGAAATATTTCCCTTATCAATATTTCGACTGCCTTGGATAATATAGAATCAAGTTCGGGTGAGTTAGTGTAAAAAATTTGGTCTCACTTTTTCTTTATATCGAATCAAGTCTATATAATGATGTCCATAAATCTTGAAAAAAAATCTGTTAAAAAATTAACTTGATTTAATAGAAGCTTTCCAATATAAGATCAAAGCAAAAAATAAAATAATAAATATTCTCATAACCAATATTTCGACTGCTCTGTACAATGTAGAATAGGGTGTTCTTTATTTTTCGATTTTGGATTCTTTTTGGGATCACCCCCCTATTTTGTTTGAATGATCAGTAAAATGATACCCATCAAATTTGAGCGAAAACGGTTTATATTAACATATGTCTTAAAGCACTCAAAGTTGCTCATATAATGCACATAGGGGAAAAGCACCGTAAATTTCAAATGCAATTAATTTTTTATATCTCATCGGAATGTTTTGTCTCTGTACAATTATGACCTTTAGACTGTGTTAAAAAAATACATCAACATGATAATTTTTTTTTCAATGTACCAAGTGGTGGATTCGTAAATAGGAATTAAAATTACAATTTTTACAATTAATAACAAAATCTTGTCAAATTCTGACAAAAGGCAGATTTATTGATTAGAATACACGTCATCAGAGTTAAAATTTAAAATATTGAAAGAATGCAAGATGGCCGCCCAAATTTCTTTTCAAACTCATTATGTCTTTGTTTGTTGGTAACAACTTTTCAAGTTTCAATTAAAAAGCTATATTATTGTAAAAAAAGAAATATTTTGTAATGTATAAAAGTCAACTTCTGGAACACCAACAATTTTTCTTTTATATCATGCTCACATTCAAGGTATCAATATATATTTTTGCGGAAATGATCAAAGCATTACTTCATAGTTTAAAAAAATAAAAACTACTTTTTGGCCCATCAAATGTATGCAATTCAATGAGAATTAGGTGCCAACTTAATTTTTAGCTCATGACGCAGTAAGTTGTACGCAATGGTGTAATAAAATTCAGATGCAACAGCATTATTCGACTAAAAAAAATGTTATCGTGAACTCCCCAGTCATAGTGTCCATCGATTATAAGTAGATAGAAAAATACTTCTTTTTGTTTACTGCTGATATTCGTCCCACGATGCATCACGTGGAGGTCGCTAGTCAGATTATCATTCCTTACTTTATTTACACTATATACAACTACATACATACTGTATTAATAACTTAACAAAATATATATACACCATATACACACACGATAACCAACCATTTACATATATACACTTCATATGCACAAAACATATGCATATTATTTTGAAGCTGTGTATTAGTCATCTTCACTATTTTCTTTGATGACAGAATAAATATTCTGTATATAATAATGTATATAGTGTATATATGTTTTGTTAATTTATTAATACAGTATGTCAATATATTTGTATATACTGTAAATAAATTAAGGGATGGTAATCTGACTGGCGACTTCCACGTGGTGCATCCTGGACAAACATGAAATTAGTTTGGCGAATATCAGCAGTAAACAAAAAGAAGTATTTTTCTACCTACTTATAATCAATGGACACTATGACTGGGGAATTCATGATAAAATTTATTTTCAGTGGAATAATGCTGTTCCATCTGAATTTTATTACACCATTGCGTATAACTTATTGCGCCATAAGCTAAAAATTAAGTTGGCCCCTCATTCTGATTGAATTGCATACATGTGAGGAGCCAAACTGTAGTTTTTATTTTTTTAAACTATGAATTAATGCTTTGATCATTTTCGCAAAAATATATATTGATGCCTTGAATGTGAGCATGATACACATGAAAAATTGTTGGTGTTCCAGAAAATTTTCATTAAAAAAAAATGTTGTTAAAATGAAAACTTTTAAAAACTGTTTTGGGGATTAACTATTTATAGTAAATACTTAATGAAAAACTACTTACACCTGAATTTAATAATCAAGTGGAAAATGGGGGGTCCACTTGACGTGATTTTGCTTTTGTAAAAATTATGTAACTTTTGAAAATAATAATTTAGAACCATTTCAACTTTATTGAAAATATCGAGATCTACTTCAAACCATACACTTTGTAACAATACAATTGAATTTTCTTCGAAGTTTGAAGATCTTTGGAGGAAAAGCATAGGAAATACGACTTTTTGAGTAGTTCATAAGGCACCATTTTTTTTTATTTTTTTTTTTATTTTGACTGTCATACATTGGGATATATGTTTCTTGTTACAATAATGTCGCATTTTAACTGACATCTGAAAACTTGTCACCGAGAAACAATTACTGTTATTGTGCTTTTCCCCATGTTAATTGAATGAGGAACTTTGAGTGCGTTAGGCAACATGTTAACATTAACCGATTTCCCTCAAATTTGGTGATCATTTTTTTGACTATTCAAACAAAATAGGGAGGTGAAACCTAATACATTTTTTTTAAACCACTACGAGTAAATAAGGAAACCCCTAATATAGAATGAAGTTTGGGCGAGTTTATGTAAAGAATTAGGTATCACTTGTTCTCCATATGAAATAAAGTCTATTTTGACAGCTTTATTTCTGTCCAAAAAGCCGTGAAAAAATAAACTTGATTTAATAGAAACTCTCTAATATAAGATCAACGCAAAAAATGAAAAACAAATCATTTCTTTCTTCGACCGTCAATGTACATGTGGGAAAAAATTATTTTGGGCTTACGGTCTTCATGCAAATAAAAATGAAAACGAACCTATACTTTCAAGTTCGTTCCATTAAATATTACGATGTTTCGGCATCAACTGCGTACCTTTTTCAAAGTAACCTGAATAAATAACAATAAAATGATGAAAAGTTACTACATTTTTAACCATACTTAAAAGTAATATAAAATACAAATTATATAAAAATACCTTAACTAAAAATTCGTAGAATAAGAAAAAACTTCTAAATTTTGGAGTGAACACGTCTCAGTGGAATTAAATTGTCAAGTACTAATTGTCATAATTTTAAAAGTATGAAGTCCCATATATCAAAATTATCACAGTTTTTTAAAAAGCCTCATAGAAATTTAAGAGGCTTTATTTATTCTGAGACTGCATAATTATTTCAGATAAAAACTTTAGAATATTTCAGGACAAACTAACGAACATATGTCTAGACAAACAAACGAGATAGATTAGGGTAATGAGAGCAATGGTTAATATAAACGCGAACCTCAAAGGAACCGCAAATAAGGAAAGAGCGCCAAAGCACTGGATTCTTTGATAATACTTTGATAAATTTTGTTTACATTCATAATTTCAGTCTGTAGATTGATAGAAGTATTGTGATATTCGTTGATAAAAATTGATTTAATTACTCGTCTTTTATAAGTATTCTTTTCCCTAGCCAAAATTTTAATATTTTTAAAATCAAAATCAAAGTAATGTTCGAAGTTCCAACAATGTTGAGATGAACCTGTATTTAAATTACCAACTCTACAGTCTCTTTTATGTTCAGATAATCTAGTTTTAAGTCTCCTTCCAGTTTTACCAATGTAAAGTTTTTCACAACATTTGCATTTTATAAGATATACAATTTCAGGCAAATTTTCTATGTTATGACTATGCTTTTTATTGAATAAAAATCTATTGAGAGTATTATTATTATTAAAATAAACATTTATGTCAATTTTTTTAAAGGATCTTCTTACTCTTACAGAAAGTCCTTCAACATACGGTAACGTGACTTTTAAATAAGATTTTTTATTAGTGTCAATCCAGTCATTCTAGAACTGTTATAAATTTCATGAATTCTTTATCTGATAATACTTTTGATGATAGGAAGCGGATAATTATTATGAACTGATGTAATTTTTAATTGTTCCAAATTTTTTTGTCTGAATTTAATATCACTCAACTGTATACACCTATTAATTAATCCTTTTATTCAACCAACCTTTTAACAAAATAAATGATGTGAATTGTAATTGAGATATCTACCCGACCATGATGGTTTTTTGTACCAATTGGTAATTAAATAACCATCATGTGTTTTAATAATCTGCAAATCAAGGTAATTTATTAAGTTATTTTGTTCAAGTTCGAATTTAAACTGTAAGGAATTTTCTGTACTATTAATCATTAGTTTTATCAGTAGGAACAATAGCCAAAATGTCATCAACATAACGTTTATATAGAATAGGTGAAAAATTTCATTTTTCTAAAGCTCTTTTCTCCAAATGTTCTAAAATAAAAGTGAAACTATAGTGAACAGTGGAGAATCCATAGGATAAGCACTTAATTGTTTATAATATTTTCCATTAAATGAGAAAACCATGTTATCAAAAAGAGTCCTGGTAGATATTAAAAATTTAGATTTTGTTATTTTGGTTATATTATGATTTAAATTTAATTTTTCTTCAATGCAACCCAACGCAAGATCTAATGGAATGTTATCGAACATGGAGACAACATCTAATGAAACCATAGAATGTGTTAAAGAAACCTTAGTTTTCTTCAAAGAGTCTTTTAAATCCAAACTATTTTTGACAAAGGATTCTGTGTTTCCTTAAACAGGTTTCAGAACATTTGATATATATTTTGCTAAGTTTTATGTGGGAGATCCAACTGTAGACACAATTAGTCTGCATTTTAGATTTGGTTTATGCATGTTTGGAAGAGCATAAGCTTTAGCTACCACACTATTATGTGTTTTTAATTTATAAGCTAATTGTTCATTTATTAATCTTTTTTTCTTCCATCTAATGGCTATATCATTACATTTTACATCTATTGTTGGTACAAGACTAGTTTTAATATTTTTATACAGAATATCATTATTTAGCATGTTCTCAACAGTCTTATTGTAATTACCTCTATTAGCTGCTACTTTTTGAAAGTTTTTAACAAGTTTTCCAGATTTTTCAACATTTTTAAAATTGTTAATTCAATTATGGTTGGAGATTAATTAAGTAACTTTTTTTCGAATATTTATTTTCTGATCTTCCTGTTTTATATTTTTTATGCAGTTTTCAATACTGGCAACCATACCATTAACTGGTATCTTATTAAGATCAAAAGGAACACCAAATTTGTCACCCAGTGCTAGAGTTTCAGCTACCTCATCCGGGATTTCAACATTTAAAATATTTTAGAAGCAGTTTTTTAACCTAAAGTCTCTATATTATTTGTTACATGTTAAATTCCTATTTTTCAGTAAATTAAATTTGTTTATACATTCTTGTATCTTATTGTATTTTAGATTATTAAAACTTAAATTTTGTGAATCAAAAAACTTGTTAATCGATCCATCATTTATAACTCTTTGTAAACGATATTTTGAAAAAATTAAAAAATTACATAATTTTTGAATATCTTTAACTGTGTTTTCAATTTCAATGTTTAAACATTGTCTTTGAAAATTTATTTTAGTTTTATGAAACTTCAATATTAAATTATAATTTAAATTATGTATCTTAAATTTGTTCATACAATTTTGTATGTGTGCTGAAACCAAATCATTGTTTCTACATTTTGTTTAAAACGTACGTTGTTCCTTAAGAGTAATTAATCTTCTGTTGGTGATAATCAAGTTCGGGTGAGTCCGTGTCAAGAATTTGGTCTTATTTGTTTTCTATACGGAATAAAGCCCATTTCTGATAGCTTTATATTTTGCAAAAAATAGATCTGTCAAAAATAAATTTGACCTCATGAGAATTCTCTAGTATAAGAATAAAGCACAAAATAAAATAAATAATATTTCCACAATCCATGGTTCGATTGTAGTGTACAACATAGAATCAAGTTCCGGTTAGTCCGTCTAGAGAATCAGGTCTCACTTGTTCTCTGCATGAAATCAAGTTCATTTTTGACATTTTTTTTAATAATCTGTAAAAAATGGACTTGATTTCATAAAAATCCTACAGAAAAATTAAAACACAAAGTAAAATCAAAAATATTTCCACAATTTCTTCGTACAATACAGAATCAACATCAGGTGAATCCGGATAAAGACTCAGGGTTTCACTTGTTCTCTATATGGAATAAAGTTTATTTTTACACCTTTATTTTTTTGCGGAAAAAAATTTTAAAAATAGATTTGGTTCTATAAAAATCCCTCAGTGTAAGATTATGACAAAAAATAGAAATATTTTCATAGTCAATATTTTGACAGCTCTATAAAATATAGAATCAAATTCCAGCGACACCCTGTAGAGAATCAGGTGTCACTTGCTCTCTACAAGAAAACAAGACTTTTTTGACAGCTGTATTTTTGGCAAAAAAATAAACAAATGCATCGCTCTGCAGAACATAATAAAAAAAATAACAAACTCTGCACAATAGCAAATATTACAGATAATTGCATAAAATCTTTGACAATAGACTTGATTCCATATTAAGGTGTTCCAAAAATGCATTCACAATTTCTTTTTTCAAATTTTCATGCATATCCCGCAAAATTTGTTTGAATACACACAAAAATCAATTAATTTGTTTGTTTTTGTTGATGCACAAAACAATTTGATTTTAGAATAAAGCTAGAAAGTCGCGCGTTTTTCTGAGTTTTTCTACTTCCTATTAACTTTAGACTAAGTGCGAGGCAATAATCAATTGAACTTAGTAAAATTGCTTAAAGAATATATTTATTTATTTTATTTTTATTTTTTTGGTTAATTCAGAACCAATGTATTTGGATTATTATATTATCAAAAATATTGGAAATTAACAATCGAAACAAAATACATTTCTAAAAATCAGTAATTATTAAAAATATTATTATCTATTTTATTACAATTTGTAATATTAAATTACTACAAAAATTAAGTAAACAGACTTATTCTATAAAATATTGAGGTAACATTCACAACTTAATTAAAAGAAATGAAAAATTCTTCTTAAGCAAAACCTATAGATTGGAACCAAATCATTTGTTTAATGTCTCTTTTAAAATTTTTTTACTTTAAGAATGTAAAATAATCCATTTTCTCAAGAATTAATTTCATGCAAAAGAGCATGAAACAGATTCCTTCATTAAAAAACAGATTACTGAACTATCTCACTTTCCGGCTCATTAGAGACATAAATATCAGCAATAAAGAAAAAAGAGGGAGAAAAAGTTGCGGAAATATTTTCTAGTACTAATTCTAAAAAGTTTTGATTTTTTCTGAAATTTGCTGCTTCTTAATTCGATTGACATAATAATCAATTCCAAATACCAAACATAATTGTTGAGTAAATTTATTATTTTTTAAATTTAATATTATCCTATAATAATGTTAGAAAGTTTCAGTGTTTTCTGAAATTTTCAAATTGTTCACAACTTTTCAGTTAGAGTATAGTATTAATTAGTAAAAGTAAAAAATTATTTCTAACCTTTTTAACCTTTCACTTTGAGTGAGATCATAATTAATGAAGTTAAACCAAAATAATTGTTTAAAAAATTTATTATTGTTAATGACTGTTTTCTATAAGAGTAATGCTTGAAAATTAAATTTTCTCTTAAATTTATTACTTTATATCGACCTTTTAGTTAGGATCAGACAATAGATTCTGCAAGCTAATGATTTATTTGTTTAAATAATTTGATACTAGAAAATTGCAATATTTTTTGAAATTTTCAAATTTCCCTTGGCTCTTCAGTTATGAACAAATAATAAATCAAAATCAAAGAGAATCATTTTGTTGAGCATTCTTTTTTTTGCAGATATTTTTTTCGAAAATAAAAACCAGAAAACGTCGAATTAACAGTCACCCATTTTGAGTAAATCCTGAATTTAAATATAAAATTTGTCTATATTTTCTTTTTAAGTTTTTTTCCTATATTTTAATTTTTTAAATAGAGGAAAAAATGTTTCTATAATTTAAAATCAGCTAGCCCTAAAAGAGAAATGGCGCGGATGATTTGAGTGAGATTTTTGGGTAAAAGCGTTTTTACAGCTGGAGGTCTACCGTTATCGTTTCAATGCAAACCATCTAACGAACCATCCCTTTTCTGCCCTCGCTCCCGCTGTATTCATCCTAAACGGATTTGGCTTCATTAACCACCCCTATCGTTACCCCAAGATTTCTTTGGCAGAGGCAGGAATCGTAACTATGGCAACATTCGTTAAGGCAATCAGTGTAGCGTGGAATTAATACTCGACTATCTTGACGAAAAACTCGAATAAATTTACAAAAAGAAAAACGCAACATTAGCAAAGACAAAAAATATTAATTATAATTTCGGATCTTTAGGAATATATTAAAACAATTGATCTATAGAAGAAAGGGGCCGTTGAAAAAATACCCACTGCCAGGTTGACGTCACAAATATACACGCCCTCACCCGCTTTCGAATCAAATTTTCTTCTTCGATTTTATTTAATAAACGCTCAAAATAAAACAGGAGTCATAAAAATATCATATTTTAACATATTTCAGAAACTAAAATGCTCTCAAAATAGGAGAAATTGTGGTGATTTGTCACAAAAGAGAGGATTCATAGGGCCATAAATTATTTTAACCCATTTTTTTCAGCGGCTCTATTAACTATGAAATCGCTCATAGAAAAAATCGACAATATCTATTTCCGTTGTAAAATTGTCCGATCTTTTGATTTATGCAGTTAGGATTTTAAAAAAGTGCATATTTAAAAAGTTATATTTGTTTATTTAACAAAAAACCTTAATTGTCGAATGAAAAAAAAAATTTCATTTGTAATTTTCGGATCGAAATCGTTGGTAGATTTTTTTTTATTGGTGCATTAAAAGTGTCTATGCACTCTAAAATTTAAAATTTAGCGGCAGGTTTTTTCAAATTAAAAATGGCGGTATGCAATATGGCGGCTTATATTTTACATTTTTTATTATTACGGTACTTTTTCCTGCACTAACAATTTTTTTATATTTGCTATCAGATTTTCAAAATTCAAGGTGGCGGATCCAACACGGCTGCCAAAAATTCCAAAAAATGGTTCAGTTTTCATGAAAATTCGTATAGGGGTTTTTTTTGGGTCGCTGATTACGAATCTGCTATCAGGTTTTCAAAATTCAAGATGGCGGATCTAATATGGCTGCCATAAATGCCAAAAAATGGTTCAGTTTTCATGAAAATTCGTATAAAAGGATTTTACGGATCACTGATTACGATTCTGTTATCAGATGTTCAAAATTCAAGATGGTGGATCCAATATGGCTGCCAAACAATTTTCAATTTTCATGAAATCATGAACTGGGAGGTTATGGGTCGCGTTTTTTAGCCGACATAAATTATGTACCGTTGTCCGGCTTTCACTACAAGGAGGTAAAAGCAATAAAGAAAACCTCTTCTTTTTTTTTAATTTTTTCAAATTTTTAAAATTCTTTTTATCTTTATTAGTTTCTTATAATAAAACCTTTTATCAATAATAATAATAAAAATCACTAATAATAATAAAAAAGCAGGGTGTGCATGAATATACATGTGTCCTTGAACTACATTTTTTGAAATTTGACCGTGTTTGTTTTGATTCTACTATTACAGTTTCATGTAATTTACTTATGTTATCCATTTAATTGCTAGGCGTGAAAATAAATCTTTTATCTGCTTAGGAATAACGTGTTTTTTTCATTTGAATATCTTCATGAAAATTAAACAATTTTTTGAAATTGTTGGAAGCTATATTTTATTCGCCATCTTGAATTTGACAATCTAATAACAGATTTGAAATCATTAATCCAAAAAAACCCTTGCATGCAAATTTTTATGAAAATTGAAACATGTCCGAAATTTTTGGCAGCCATATTAGATCCGCCATCTTGAATTTTGAAAAGCTGATGGCAGATTCGTAATTAGCGAACCAAAAAAGTCCCTATACAAATTGTCATGAAAATTCAACAATTTTTTAAAAATTTTGGCAGCCATATTGTAACCGCCATCTTGACTTTTGAAAAACTGATAACAGATTCATAATCAGCGAGCCAAAAAAAACCCTATAATGATTTTTATCAAAATTGAAAAAAATTGTTAATGCAGGAAAAAGTATCGTAAAATCAAAAAAAAATTTGGATTTAAGCCGCCATATTGGATGCTGCCATGTTTAATTTGAAAAAATATACCACAAAATTTTAAAGCTTAGAGTGCATAAACACTTTTAATGTACAAATCAAAAAAATCTACCGACGATTTCGATCCGAAAACTACGAAATAAAAATTATTTTCATTCGAAAACTCGTGCTTTTGTTAAATAAACAACTACAACTTTTCAAATATGCGTTTTTTTCGAAATTCTAACTGCATAAATCGAAAGCTCAGACAATTCTACGTCGAAAATAGGTATTCTCAATTTTTTCTAGGAAAAAAATCATAGTTAATAGAGCAGTTGAAAAAAATCTTAAAAATGTCTCCAGTCAGGACTTAATGGGTTAACTTTTAGGTATGGACGTGCGTTGGTCTCCAGGCCTTCCTACAGGCTGCTTTATTTTTGAATAATATCAACCGAAATCTCATAGACGGTCGGTGAAACCGCACGATCACGATAGCTTCAATTCATTTCAAGGTATTTAAAACGCAAAATGTCACACACAAATAAACTTGAACTAGGTGCGGGCACCCCAGATTACGAATCGACAAATTGGTATAAACGTATGGAAGTGCGGCCTTCCAGACCGCACCACACTTCCGCCATTTGGGTCGCACATCCACTGGTGTAAAAGAATATTAATTCACAAAATACGTCACTAATTTAAAAAAGGAGCTGTTCGCGCCAAAAACTACATTTGGCAATAGTGGGAGAGGGGGATCAGTGTGAGGAACTTTACGAACTTAGCTAATTTTTAGTAGGTTTCCCGTTGATAAATTTCAACAAAATTTGAGAAATTTTGGAAAGATGGTCCTGAAAATTGCCAAAGTACAGTTTAGAAATAAGCTAATGAGTTTTAAAATCAATTTCATATTTCAGACTTCAAACTCTTTCGCACGTTCCCGTTTTTTCATGTTTTTTAAAAACTTATTTTTTTCAGTTTCCAAAAAAGTTTCGAGAAAAGTTTTTTAAAAATTTATTTTTTTTTCATTTTCCAAAAAAGTTTCTTGTTTTTTGTTTCTTTCTCTCAATTCCTAACTGAAATAATAGAATCCAACAAAAATAGAAATAATATTTTTGACTAAAAGTTAATTATTTTCATTGAAAATTCGACTATTATATTACATAGTTGAACAATTAATTGTTTTGTTAAATATGTAACCATCTTGCAGAAAAATCATATTTTTTGGTTCGATATTCCACTAATTGGGAGACACTTTAATTTCTTTCTGAGAAATTGCTGTGTTTCTGCTGAAGATTCATCACTTCGGTTTGAAAATTCAACTAATTGTTAGAAAATTGGTAACATTTTTGGCTAAAAATTAATTTTTGAGACTTAAAATTCAAATATTCCATATTGCTTCAAAAAAGGAAGTCCTTTAGTTAAAAATATAACTATTTTGTTCAAATTTATCTTTTTGAGTTGAAGCTTAATCTTGTTTGTTACAAAATCATAATTCTAGAAGAAAATTCAACTAATTCGTAGAAATAACTCTTTTATTGAAAATTCAATTTTTTTGCCAAAGCTTCATCATTTTACTAGAAAACTCATCTCTTCGGTGAAAATTTAACTACTTTGTTAAAAATTCTTATTTTTTTGCATGAAAATTAATTTCTTTCATGAAAAATTTGACTAATCTAATTTTTAGTTGATATTTTAACTATTTGCTTAAAAATTAAACTGTTTATTTAAAAAATATTTTAATAACAAAAAATTAACTTGTTGAAAAATCATACTTTTGGGTTTAAAATTCCACTGATTTGGACAATTCGTCTCTTTGACTTTAAAATTCAACAACATTGTTAAAAACTCATGTATTTTGTGGGAAATTTTTCTTGTTTGGTAACAAATAGATCTTTTTGGGTAAAAAATTCATCTTTTTAAGGTGAAAACTTAACTACTTGGTAGAGAATTAACTTTTTTGTTAAAAAATCGAGTAGGTAGTTGAAAAATCCCCTTTTTTGGTGAAAATTTCAGTTTTTTTAGTTGCAGATTTAACTATTTGGTAGAGAATTAACGTTTTGGTTAAAAATTAAAATATTTTGTTGAAAATTCGCTCTTCTTTTGTTGAAAATTAATTTCCTCTATAGAAAATATAAGTTTATCATTTTTGGTTAAAAATTTATCTTTTATAGTAGAAAATTGATCTATTAGGTGAAAAATTTAACTATTTGGTTGGAAATTTATATAATTTGTTAAAAATACATTTTTGGTAAAAAAAATAATTTTCTTGGTTAAACATTAATTCTTTTTGGTAAAAAAGGCAACAGTTTAGTTGAAAATTAATCTGTTATAGTTGAGGATTTAATGATTTTGCTGAAAATTCGTCGTTTTTGGTTCAATCAATATTTCGGAATATCCATCAATCAATATTTTTCGAATAACAATTTAACTAATTTAAACAAAAATCCGTCGTTTTAACTTCAAAATTCAACAATTTTGTTGAAAATTCATGTAATTCGTTGAAAATCTTTCTTCTTAGTTTAAAATTAAACCACTTGACAAAAAAAAAATAGTTTTTGATGAGTTAAAAATTAATTTTTTATCTGAAAATATAATTATTCCATTTTTTAACTATTTGATAGAAAAATTTATATATTTTGTGTAAAATTCGACTTTTTGGAAAGAAAATTATTTTTGTTTGTTGAAAAATCATATTTTTCGCTTTAAAAGTCATTTATTTTGGAATTAAAAACTTGAATCTTTTGTTGAAAGCTCGTCCTTTTGGATTAAAAATTTATCTTTTAAGGAAACGCAAAAAAACACAGACAGGAAGGGGTGGGGTGAAAAAGCCTAAAATTGGTAACGTCCTTTATGGACAGCCCCTAAATTATAAGAATGTAAACCATACCCTTTAGTACAAACCCTTTAGTACACTATAACAAAGATTTTTATTTGTTTATAAAAATTTAAATTGTGCATTTGGATTAGCCTAAAAACTAATTTTGTCGAGATAAAATCCTAATAAAGAATAGTAGTCCTGTCTTCATTCTGAATATTGGAAAGAGACTAATCTCAATCGAAGGGCGGCACCACCCCAAGGGCGACGAAGAATGGGGACGCGTCATTTTTTTAAGCCGACAGCCTGCTTTCTTTTGATAAGGGATTTTCCCTTTTATTTGGATAAGAACGCCCTCCTCAAGACTTTAAAGAATTACGATTGGCTATCACTCGTTTTGCATACGTTCTGCGCATGCGCTTGTATATTCCATTCGTAATTCGTGACCCTCTCTGAAAGGGTAGCTCACCCTATCCTTTAAAATTTAAATACGATCAGTTGAAGGCTTTTCATTGGGTGCTTGAGCTCTTCATCCGCGCATGCTTTTTTAAGACTCCAACCCCTTTGTCATCCATCTCAACCCCATATCTTTAAAATAATATGGAACCTTCACTGTCAGGGGGTGGGTAACGATTTTTGGATATTCTTGAAAATGCAAATTACCAATTTTATTTCACACATTAATCATCTAAAAAGATATTCCACACTCCTTTGCTACTTTCCCCTTCTTTTCACCTTTTTTCAAGAATTTTAATTTTTCCCTTGTTTTCAACAATGTTCATTATACCCTTTTTTCGAGAAACATACTTTTTCTCGGTTATGTAGCTTAAATAAGAAATAAATTGAGAAAGCCATGTAAAAAAATAAAAAAAACTTTGATCGAAAGTGCACTATTTTCGGTTCAAAAGAATACTAATGAATACTTAGTTGAGGATTTATCTTTTTAGGTAACAATTTTTTTGCTTCGTTCAAAAGTTAAATTACTTTTCGAAAATTAGCAATTTTAATTGAATTATCAAATAAGTATTTGAATGCCAGTAGGAACTTATGTCAGTTAAGGGCCCTCTATAAACTGAGTTGCCAAATTCAAGCCTTTTGCCCCCCCCCCCTCCCTACTTTGTAAAGTAACAGACCAAATATTCCTAAAAATGGAATATGGAGGGATTTCCAACAGAATTGTTGAATTTTCAACAAAAAAAGACGAATTTTAAATTTAAAATAATTAATTTTGAACCAAAAATTTGCATTAACAACCAAATAGTTGAACTTTCAAGAAAAATAAAGTTTTAGCAAAACAGTTTGGTTTTTTAATAAAAAAAGATGACTTTATTAAAAAAGTTGAATGTTTAACTCACAAAGACACATTTTCAAACAAATGTTGTAACTTTAAACAAACAAAAAATTAAAATATAACCAAAAGCATTTAAATTTTTAAGCAAGAAGATTATTTATTCAGAAGACAGTTGACTTTAAAAAAAAAAGTTTATTTTATAACGAAGAAACATTACTTTGTTACTATAAATCTTTATTTACCAAAAGGCGTATTGTAATCCATTTTAATTAAACGAAACACAACATCAAATTTTTTGAAAAGTTGAACCCTCAAAAAAATAGATAAATTTTTAGCAAAGAAAGATGAATTTTAAATCAAATAGATTAATTGTCAACTAAAAAAAAAAATAAGCTAAAATATATTCATGAAATTTAAAGTTTCAAAAATTATTTAATTAACTAAAAGAGACGAATAATTAACCAAATAGACCAAAAAGACGAATTGTTAATAAAAAAGTTACATTTTTAACCAAAGGGGTGTTTTAAATATGAAAAAATATAAAAGAAAATATAATTTATAACAAATTAGTTCAACTTAAGAATAATTAGTTGACATTTTGAATATAGGGATGATTTTTAACAATATAGATAAATGATTAATTAAAATAATGAATCTTTAACATCCAAAAATTCATTTTTTAAATGTAGTTTAAGTTTGAACCAAGTGGTTCACTTTTAATCCAAAAATATGATATTTTAACGAAACATGTAATAATTGGTATTTTAACCCAAAAAGATTTGAATTTTAAATAAAAAACAGTTAAATACAGAAAAAAAAGAATTTTTAGTTAAATGTTGGAATCATCACACATAACAGATTTTCTTTTAACCAAACAATTGTAATCTTAACCAAAAATACATTTTACAACAACAAATTAAAAAAAAAGTTGAATCCTCAAACAAATAGATGAATTTTTAGCAAAGAAAGATGAATTTTAAATCAATAGATTAATTGTCAACTAAAAGAAAAATTAAGCTAAAATATATTCATCAAATTTAAAGTTTCAAAAATTAATTAATTAACTAAAAGAGACGAATAATTAACCAAATAGACCATAAGGACAAATTGTTAATAAAAAATTTACATTTTCAACCAAAGAGGCGAATATAAAAGAAAATATAATCTATAACAAATTAGTTCAATTTTCGAATGAGTAGTTGAAATTTTGACTATAAGGATGACTTTTTAACAATATTAATAAATTATTAATTGAAATAATAAATTTTTAACATCCAAAATTGCTTTTTTGTAAATGTAGTTTAACTTTAAACCAATTAGTTTATTTTTAATAAGAAAATATGGAATTTTAACGATAATAACTGGTATTTAAATAAAAAAAGATTTGAATTGGAAATAAAAAACAGTTAAATACAGTAAAAAAAAGAATTTTCAGTTAAATGTTTGAATTGTCAAACATAACAAATTTTCTCTTAACCAAACAATTGTAAAATTAACCAAAAATACATGAATTTTCAAACAAATAGTGGAATTTTCATTTAGAAAAAATCAATATTGAATTAAAAATATAAATTTTTTAACTAAAAATGGAAGTTACAGTTTTAGTAGAAGAAAATAATTATGAAAAAATCTCCAATAAAATAGATAATTTTTTAACCAAAGAGATGAATTTTCTTCCAAAGAGTTGAATCTTTTAACTTCTAAATGAAGAATTTCTAACCAAAAATGGAAAAATTAAATTTTAAAAAACGAAAATTAAATTTGAATACAAAAAAAAACGAGTTTTCAACAAAACAGTTACATTATAACTCAATTTGAGTTTGTCACCAAGAGCATTAATTCTCAGGCAATAAAGAGAAATTTTCAACAAAATACATAAATGTTTAATAAAATTATTCAGTTTTTATAAAAATGGTTGAATTTTAAACTAAAAATATTCATTTTTAACAAAAAATACGATTTTTAAACAAAATAGATCAATTTTTAACTATACTAATGAATCGTTAATCATAAAAATGCATTTCTTGAATGTAGTTTGAATATAAACCAAGTGGTTCACTTATCAACGAAAAAATATAAATGTTTAATGAAACGCGTATTAGTTTATATTAAGATTATAATTTGAAATATACAGCTATCGAATTCAATCAACAAAAAAGAATTACCAGTAAAATAGTTGAATCATCAAAAAAAATGATTATTTTTTAGCTAAATAATTTCAATCTTAACCAAAATGGATACATTTTAACAAAGAGGATTAATTTCCTACAAAAAAAAACATTTTTTATTAAAATACATATATTTTTAACCAAACAGTGGAATTTTCAACTAAAAAAGTTCATTTATCTATTACAAATATCCAGTCGTAACTAAAAATGGAATATTTGCATTTCTAGTTAAATTAATTAATTATAAATAATGAATTTTGAATAAAATAGTTAATTATCCAGGGAGATGAATTTTCTACTAAAATTATAAATCTTTTATAAAAAAATGACTTTGAAACAAAAGAGTTTAACATTCAACTCAAAAGTACAATTTATAACTAAGAAGATGGTTTTTTAAAAATTAAGTTTTTTCAATTTTCAGCCAAAGAGATGAATCTGCAAACAAAACACAATAGAATTTTTAACAATTTAGTTCAAAAATTAAGTTGAATTTTGTATCAGAAAAGATAAATTTCAAACAAAAAAGTTGCATTTTCAACAAAATAATTAAATTACAAAAAATTTTTAAGCTTCTACTAAACTCCCACCCCTCTATCTAGCCCTTTTATCAACAACAGTTTTTGATGCTACCCCTTCCTCCCTTTTAAATTGGTAAAGTAGTTTATGGACATCCCCGAAGGAGTGCAATGAGAGAAAATGTAAAAATAAAGAAATATAGTAGACAGACAAGTCAGTCCAAGATTGTACCAGGCAGGGTAGTTGGCGTCCATTTCTTTCCTTCTTTTAATCTTACTTTCCCGCAAACGAGCAGCCAGGCGTTAATTCGACGGCATTGATTGCCACACGAGTCCCCCACTGCTTCTTTTCCACAGCCCCTCCATTTCATGAATCTCCCTCTTCTCTTCGCGCTTTTTCTTTTTCCATCCTTTACCATCGAACTTTTTCCACCCTCGGGCAACATTCTCGCATTCGCTCGTTAAAGAACCTTAATACCATTTTTCCCCGCCAATTGAATCCAGACACGTTTCTCATGTTTAAGTCTTTTGGGACTTTCAAATGTCAGATAATAGAGATGAATACTATTAAAGTAGGATTTCACTTCAATATACATGGGAAAGTAATTAGCATTGATTCAACTAAATATTGGTAAGATACTGACAATAGAAAATTTTATTGATCGAAGAAAATTTGTCTGGGTTGAAGCAAATGTTCTTTATTTATTTTATAGGGATTTTCAAACATATCAGGAGGTTTTGAAGGATTTCGAAGGATTTCGAAGGATTTTAAAGGATTTTACTTTCACAGACTTTAAAGATTTCAAAAGGATTTCATTACACTTTTAAAAAATTTCTACTCATTTTACAGGTTTTAAAGGACATCCAGGAATTTTAAGGATTTACGTCGGAAGATTTTCATTGATTTTCAGAACATTGAAAAAAAATTCTACGGATTTGATAGATTTTTAAAACATTTCGAGGGAGTCTAGTGAATTCAAAGATTGCCAAACATTTCCGAAGATTTTAAGGAATTCCAAAGGATTTCAAGAAATTTCAGTTTTTCAAAAAATTATAGACTCTTTTTGCACTTTTTCCATGCATTTATGTGATCCGTTTTGTACTTTTTACTTGTACACCTGTGCTCCTTTCTGCACTTTTCACCTACACTTTTGCGTTCATTTTTGTGCTTTTTTCCTACACTCATGCATTTGTTCTTTCTTCTTTACACTTTCACACCTGCACACTTTTTTATACTTTTCTCATGCACTTTCGCATTTCGTGTTTTACTTTTTCACCGGAAGTGTTGTTTTTTTTTGTACTTTTCTCTCGCACACCTGTGCTCCTTTTCTATTTTTCTTCTGTACTTCTGCGTTCCTTTTTGTACTTTTATCCTGCAATCTTTTTGCTTTCACACCTACGTCACTTTTTGTACTTTTTCTTGCACTCCTGTATTTCTTTTTGCACTTTTCTTCTACACACCTGCGTTCCGTTTTGTACATTGCTCCTTTATTTCTGCATTCTTTTTCATACTTTTCTCCTACACTTCTGTGTGCCATTTTCTACATCTCCTACAAACTTGCGTTCCTTTTTGTACTTTTTTCATGCACGCTAATGTTTCTTTTAGTACTTTCTGCTGCGCTCCTTCACCCTTGTTGCGTTTTTCTTATGCACCACTGAATTCCGTTTTCATTTTTCTCCTGCACTCTTACGTTATTTTTTGTACTAATCTTCTGGCCTTATGCGCTCCTTCTTGTACTTTACTGCTACACTCCTACACGTCTGTATATACTTTTCCCTACACTTCTCAATTATCTTTTTATACTTTTCTCCTGCACTCCTGATTGATTTTTGTACGATTTCCCTGTATTCCTGCATTTTTTTATACCTTCCTTCTCTACTTCTGCATTCCTTTAAGTACCTTTCACCTACACCCCTGCGTTCCTTTTTGTACTTTTTTCCTGGACACCTGCGATACTTCTCGTATTTTTCTTATACACTTCTACATTCCTTTTGTTTTTTAATGCACTCCTAAGTTCCTTTTTGTAACGTTTTCCTTCATTCCAACATTCTTTTGTATGCTCTTCTCCTGCACTCTTGCAGTCCTCCTATGTTCCTCTTTGTACTTTTTTTCTGCATTCTGATTCTCTTTTAGTAGTCGCTCCTACATTCGACCTGATTTGCTTTTTATGTTTCTCTTTTGGACTACTGATTTCCTTTGTTATTTTTCTTCTGCACTTTTAGCAGCATTTTTTATACCTTTATCATCTACTCCTGCATTCCCTTTTGGACTTTTCTCCTGCTCTTATGCACTTCTTATTGTACTGTTCTCCTGCACTCCTGCACTCCTGTATTTTTTTATACTTTTCTCCTGCACTCCTGAAAACTTTCCTTTTTTAACTTGCACACATGCTATGTTTTTTGTACTATGCCTCTGAACTTCTTGCATTCTTTTTTATGCTTCTTTTCTGTACTTCTGCGAAACTTTTGCCACTTTTCTCCTACCCTTATGCGTTTCTAGTTGTACTTTATTTCTGCACTCTTGCACGCCTGTGTTACATGTTTTACTTTTCTCCTGTATTTCTGCACTCTTTCGTTGCTTTTGTACTTTTCTCCTACACTCCTGCATTCTTTTTTATACTTTTCTCTTCCACTTCTGATTACATTTTTGTACGCTTTTCCTGTATTCCTTCATTATTTTTCATACCTTTGACCTGCACTCCTTCCTCCCTTCTTGAACTTTTCACCTGCACACCTGCGTTGTTTTTTGTACTTTTCTTTTTCACTTCTTGCATTCTTTTGTATACATTTGTCCTGCACTTCTGCGTTTCTTTTATCACTCAAAGTAATCAACATTGAAATTAAAATTCCAAGATTAAATCTTCGGTCATACGATCATTTATTACTAAAAATTGGTTTATGACAATGTTTCGGCTACTTTTTTTGTGCCTTCTTCAGGTTACAAATTTTTTTCTAAAATTAATAATATAAAAGTAATTAATAAATAAATATTTCAAAGTCAAATTTTAAGTAATT
>JAAAKG020201744.1:0-23471 GCA_010014905.2 Druon quercuslanigerum
TGTTTTGTAGAAAATTTATTTTTGGTTTGAACATTCAACTATGTTAGTTGAAAATTCAACTGTTTTTTTAAATTCATTTTGTGGTTTATCCATTTAACTATTTTGGTTGAAAATTGACGTTAATATTTCAACTAATGTATAATTATAGATAAAACACTTTTACAAAAATAATATATAATTATATAGAGTGAGGTAATAAAAAAGTGAAATAAGTTTAAAAAATGAAAGGAAGTTTTTATTTAAATTAGAGCAGACGTCTGGTAGATTTACATCGAATGATAATTATGGTAGAAAATGAGTCTTTATATGTGGTAACTTAATTATTTTAATTAATAATTAAATTTTTTTCTAAAAAATGCATATTTTTATTTGAAAATTGTATTGTTTTCTAGAAAATTCGTTTTTTGGGTTAAGAATTCAACTATTTTGATGAAAATTTGCTCTTTTTAGTTGAATAATTAATTTTTTGTGTTCAAAATGAACTTTTTTGTTTCAAAATTTATGTTTTGAAATGGAAATTTTTTGATATTTGAAATCACATTTTTAGGTAGAAAATTCGTATTTTTCGACTGAAAAGTCAACTATTTTATTTTAAAATTCAACTATTTTGGCTAAAAAATAAACTATTTGGTGGAAAAAATATTGTTGCTGGTTGGAAATTCGATAGCTTTGTAGAAAATTCGTTTCTTGGCTTAGGCACTCAACTATTTTGGTTGAAAATACAACTGGTCTGTTAAAAATTTGTCTTTTCAGGTAGAAAATTCAATTATGTTGTTGAGAAATAAATTTTGTAATAAAACATATTTTTGGGTTGAAAATACATGTTTCGGTTTGAAAATTCAATTTTTTGCAGAAAATTCGTTTTTGGGTTTAAGCATTCAATTATTATTTTTTTAAATAGTTCATTTCTGATTTAAAAATCAACTAATTTTATTCAAAATTCGATCATTTTGGTATGTAATTCAACTATTTGGTTAGAAATTTATTTTTCAGGTAGAAAATTCATTTTTTTTTGTAGAAAATTTGTTTTTTTAGCTAAAAATTAAATTATTTTGTTGAAAGATTATCTCTTTAGGTGGAAAATTAGATTAATTTAGTTAAAAATTAACTTTTTTTTGTTCAGAATCCCTCTGTTTCGTTTTTTTAATAAATATTTTTGGGTTGAACATTTAATTAGTCTGTTTCAGAATCCAATTATTTGGTTGAAATTTAACTATTTTGTTTAAAAAATCTGTTTAGATATTAAAGAAAATTTAATTATTTTTGTTAATTTGTGTAACTAAAATATACTTTATAAAAACGAAAATAACTGCATCTTGCGTTATGAAGATGGATATTCCTAGCCAAAGAATTTAAAAAAAATTTTTTTTCTGAAAACTAACTTTTTTGATAAAAATTCATATTTTTTTGTTGAAAATGCAACTATTTTGGTTGAAAATTCAACTATTTGGTTCAAAATTTGTCTTTATGTGGAAATTTAAAGTAATTTGTTTGAAAAACAAACTTTTTTTTATAAAATTTCATAGTTTTTATTTGTGAAATCAAATATTTTGGTTTAAAAGTCAACTATTTTGGTTAAAAATTCAACTATTTTATTGAAAATTTTTCGTTTTTAATTGGAGAATTCAATTTTTTTTTGTTCAAAAAGAAATTTTTTTTTCGAAATTTATGTTTCGGATTAAAAATTTTGTTTTGTATAATATCAAAGTTTTAGGTCGATAATTTATATTTTTGGATTGAAACTAGTTTGGTTTTATATTTAAATATTTTGTTGAAAATTTGTCCTTTTAGGTGGAAAATTAAATTATTGTGGTTGAGACGTAACTTTTTAAAATAAAAATTCACATTTCTGGTTGAAAAATCAACTAGTGTGTTTTAAATATTATCAAATTGGTTGAAAATTCAACTATTTTATTGAAAAATTTGCACTTTTTATTTGAAAAACTGAATTTTTGGTTAAAAATTTATGTTTCGGATTAAAAATTCTATTGCTTTGTAAAATATTCATTTTTTAGATCAAAAATTCATTTTTTTTTATTGAAAATTCGATTATTCGTCGAAAATTAGTTATTTGAGTTAAACATTCAACTATTTTGGTTGATACTTCTACTGTTTTGGTTGAAAATTTAACTATTTTTTTGAAAAGTTGCCCTTTTTAGTTGGAGAATTCAATTTATTTGTTCAAAATGAACTTTTTTGTTTCGAAATTTATGCTTCGGTTTGAAAATTCAATTTTTTGTCAAAAATTAGTTTTTTGAGTTAACATTTAACTGCTTTGGTTTTAAATTGAACCATTTTGTTGAAAACTTGTCCTTTTAGGTGGATAATTTAATTATTGTGGTTGAAAAGTAACTTTTTTAAAATCAAAATTCACATTTTTTCTTGAAAAATCAACTATTTTGTTTTAAAATTGATCAATTTGGTTAAAAATTCAACTATTTTATTTAAAAATTTGTCCTTTTTTATTTAAAACTCAATTTGTTTGTTCAAAATTTATGTTTCGGATTGAAAATTCTATTGTTTCGTAAAATATTCATTTTTTATGTAAAAAATTATTCATTGTTTTGGATTGAAAATTCAATTGTTTTGTGAAAAATTAGTTATTTGTATTTTAATTAAATATTCAACTATTTTGGTTGAAAATTATTTGTCTTTTTAGGTGGAAAATTCAATTCTTTTGGTTCCTAATGAACTTTTTTGATTCAAAATTCATGTTTCTTGACTAAAAAATCTTTTCTGATTGAAACATCAAGTATTTCGTTAAAAATTCAACTGTTCTGTTGAAAATATGTCTTTTTAGGTGGAAAATTTAATTAGTTTGTTAGAAAATCAAATTTTTTAATAAAAATTCATATTTTGGGCTGAAAATTCAATTACTTTCGTTCAGAATTTAACTATTAAGTTAAATATGAACTTTTTTGACTTTAGTGTGAAAAAAAATTAACTATTGGTTTGAACATTTATATTTTTCAATTGAAGGATTGAACTATTTTGGTTAAAAATTCAACTTATTGTTTCAACTAATATATAATAAACTAGAATATAATGTGAGATAATAAAAAAGGTGGAATAAATGTGAAAAATGGAAGGAAATTTTTTATTTAAATTAGAGCAGACATCTGGTAGTTTAATATCGAGTGCAAAGTATGGCTTGGCCTTAAGGGCGATTTGCAGATATTTTACGTTACATTTTCGAAACTTAATTTTTTGTTATCATTATATCACTGAGCCCGAGCTCTTGCTTCTCTTACCAACAATTAAAAACAGTATGCATTAGCTATATATACATGTAATATATAATTAGCAATGTATAATTACGCGTAACTAAAATATACTTTATGAAAACGAAAATAACTTCACCTTGTACTATGAAGACAGATATTCCCTACACAAACAAGTCTTTCGGGAATCTGTAAGCGTACGAAACAACATTTAAGTCATACAGTAAACAACCCTGTAATCGGTTACAATCTATCCCATACATGTTTAAAAATACGGATTCGCGGGAAGTTATTCTCTGTAAAGTTTGCAGAATGTTTTGTCTAGGGACACCCCGTCTACAGTGGATAATGCAGCCTACAGTGGATAATCATTAATTAAGATCATAAATAAAAGAAAAATAATCAATTTTAATTTCAATTTTTCACCACGTATAGTGTCTTAATTAAGTAATTAAATTTAATTAATTATTTTACGATTATTAGTATTTTTAATAATTGATTATCTACTGTAGATTGGACTATCCACTGTAGAAAAGTTGCCCCCTCAATTTTAATTGATTACACATTTTCAGAGTGTCGATACCGGATACGATTTAAAATTACCGTGTTCCTGTCAGAAAATTTTTTAAAAACATTTTTTCCCACTTAATAATTTATTTATTTATAACTATTGCAATCGAATAAAGAAGAAAAAACAACATATTTTCTAACAAAAATGTATGGTTTAAATTTAATTAACAATTTAAACGTAAATCATTCTTTTCATTATTTTAATTATTCAAAATAGAACAACTTTAAAACTCTTTAATAATGGGGTTTCTTCTGAAATAATTTCAGTGATGCATCACGGTTATTTTTAGACACAAAGAATCGTTGGAGGGATTTTTGAAGAAACTGACCTTTGTTATGTTTGCATTTCAAGTTACTTTGCAAATTTTGTAAAAAAAACTCTGTAATTTAGCAAACGAAAAACGCATCTAAGGTTAAATATATTTGGGTAAACGGTACCCATTAAATTTTTGGAAAATTTTTGACAAATTGCAGTTTTTCTCTATTTTTATACTATTTCTTCGCTTCAGAGCATGCTACTTTGAATTTGTCTCAACAAGAACTAAAGTACATTAAATTCCCCTTAAAAATAAAAAAAGAATTTTTTATCTCGCATAGTTAAGAACTCATATTATCAGGGTGAAAATTCAATTGTGTTGTTAAAAATTTGTCTTTTTAGGTGGAAAATTCAATAACTTTGGTTCAAAATTCAAGAATTTTGTTGAAAACTTACTTTTTTGGTAAGATTTCATTTTTTTTGGTTCAAAATTCAAGTGTATAGTTGAAAATTTAAATGTCTTTTTTAGAAAATTTGCATTTTTGGCTTGAATATTCACAATTTTCTGTGAAAAGTTTAACTATTTGATCGAATATTTAACTATTCGGTTGAACATTTGTTATTTTAGGTGGGAAATTAATTACTCTGGTTGAAAATTGAACAAATGGATTGAAAAATCCGTTATTTTAATTGAAAATTCAACAATTTGCTGGAAAATGAACTTTTTGAAAAAAATTTAAATCTTTTATAAACAAATTTGGCTTGAATATTCATAATTCTCTTTAAAAAATGCAACTGTTTGTTCAAAAGCTTAATTTTCTGGATTAAAAACTTAAATAGTTTGGTTGCAAATACAACAGTCAGGTTCAAGATAAAATATTTTGTTAAAAAATTGCTTTTTAGGTGAGAAAACTCCGTTACTTTGATTGATAATTTCACAATTCGCTTGAAAATGAAATTTTTTGCTCAAATTTAAATGTTCTGGATTTAAAATTTAGCTGAGTACTTAAAAATTGGAATCTTCTTAAAAAAAATATTGTCTTTTTGGCTCGAAAATTAATAATTCTTTGCCGAAAATGCAACTATTTGGTCGAAAATTAAACTGTTCCGTAGAAAAATAGTTTTTTTCGTTTCAACATTTAACTAATTTCGTTGAAAATTTGTCTCTTTAGATTGAAAATTGAAATTTTTATTGGTAAATTTTTTTATTTTATTATTATTATTATTATTATTATTATTATTAATTATAGTTTCTTTAGGAAACGGAATTTTTTTGGAACTTATAATTTTCGGAAAAAATTCGTCAAATATAAAACTTTAATAATTCCTGGAATATATCCGTAAAAATCGAAAGCATGAACTTTTTTTAAACTCATTTTTATTTATTTAATTATTATATTTCAGAAATTATTCATGTTTTTCAGCTATTTCGCAAAAACTAAAACTTGCTTGTTCCTAATTTTTCAAAAAAATATAAATACGAAAGGTGTATCTCCGAAATTATATAATGAAAAATTCCTTTTTGTAGTATTTTAATTTATATTTAAATTTAGTTTTTTTTGAAACAAATTTAAAGCATCTTTAATGTTTAAATACTTTTTTTTTACAATTCTATCAGCAATTTTTTTTCTTTTTGGTCTTAAAATAATCGTGAGGCATCACTGAAATGACTTCAGAAGAAAAACGAGAATTTTTGAATTCAATCCATGCCCACCGTAATGGGTTATTTTCTTTTTTGCAAAGAAGCAATTTCATATTTTAAACTTTTAATGGGTAGACATTTCAAACTGTATTATTCAAAAGCCAATTAGTTTTAATTTTAAACTCGAAGCGTTAAAAATAAGACAAACCTCAAATTGAATCAAGAAATTTGTTCCGTTGAAACTCACGAGATAATATCTGTTTCTACCGAATTTCTTGGCCGACCGACACTCTGATATTGAAATTCTCTCGAAATGAGTAATTTGGTCGAATAAAAATCCGTCTTTTTACTCACGTCAAAATACATCGGTTCATTCTTAAAACTATATGTAATTTCAAAGCCTTAACATTTAAATGTTGACATTTTGTCTTTAATTTCTAAATATATCGTAGTAAATCGCAGAATATAATAAAAATCCGTGACGTCACATAGTGGGGCAAAAGAAAATGTTAACAAAATTTAAATCTACAAGCAAACTATAACAAATTCAATACATTTTTTTAAACTTGGGTTGCTATTAAACATTTTTGTATAGTTACTTCATATTTTCTAGGTATTTCTGAATGATCCCGAGTAATTGTTAAAAAATGAAAACTTCAAAAGTCAAAATTCATTTATTTTTTTCATTTTTGTTATTAAATAACAAAATAATTAAATGGGATAACAACTCTCTTCTGAAAATCAATTTTTATATGGATGATTTTGCCCCATTGCGCGTCGTCTAAATATGACTAATTGAAAATATTGAGTATAGGGATCTCAGTGCAAAAGAAACTGAAAAAATAGAAACTAGGGTAATTTTTACCATAAAAAGAAAAAAAATTGGGGAAAGATTAAACACTAATTTTTACATGCAGAAAAAAATCTTTTTATGAGAAATATTGTATTTTTAAATACTTTGATAGAATTTTTTAATGACTTCAAACATTGGAGATTTTTGTTACAAATTGGATATAGTTAATTTTTTTAAATCTCATAAATTCCATGGTGAGAGTCCATTGAAAATTTAAGAAAATTCAACTGTTGAAACCTCGATGTTCAATTTTCCTTCATTTTTCATTTTCTTCAAATTTCAACAATAAAATTTTCAACTTTCATAAAACTGAATGATCAACTTTGTTTCATTTTCACCGCTGATTATTCAAGTTTCAATTCTCAATTTTCAGCCATTGAATTTTTAGTTTTCTTTAATTTCAAACAATTGACTTTTCAAATATTGAAAATTAAATTATCTTCAATTTTCTACAGTTAGTCGTCAAGAATTCAATTATCAATTTTCTTTAATTTGCAACAGTAGAAAATAAATTATCTCCTATTTTCACAGTTAAATATTCAATATAAAACAATTGAATTTTCTTAAATTTTCAACAGATAAAAATCAGTTATCAATTTTCCGTTCTTTTCCATTTTCAATTATCTTCAATTTGCAACAGTTAGATTTTCTGTTGTTGATAATTCAATCATTAATTTGCTTTGATTTTTAACAGTTAATAATTAAATTTTCATTCGATTCAATCTTCAACAAATTAATTATCTATTGTTGATAATTCAATCATCAACTTTCTTTAATTTGAAACAGTTAAATTATCTATTGTTTATAATTTAATTATAAATTTTCTTCAATTTCCAACAGTTGATAATTAAATTTTCAATTCTCTTCAATCTTAAAAAATTTAATTTTCTACTTTTGATAGTTCAATGATCAATTTTGTTTTATTTACAACAGTTGAAAATAAATTTTCTCCAATTTTGACAGTAGAATATTTAATTTTCCTCAATTTCTTTTTAATTTCCAATTATCTTCCATTTTCAATAGTTAAATGTTCTATTACTTATAATTAAATAATAATCGCTTTCAATTAATATAATTTTTTAATTAATATACATATATATTATATTGGTATATAATGCAATCTTAATAATTCAATTTCAATTGAATTATTTAAGTTAAAAATTGAATTTTAAACAATAAAATGTTTAACAGGTGACAAATGAATGATCAATTTTCTCCAATTGTCGACACTTATTAATTCAATTCTTTTCAATTATGAACAGTTCAATTTTCAATTCTTGATAATCCAATTATAAATTTTCTTTAATTTTCAACAGTTACAAATAAAGTCTCCAATTTTCATTAATTTTCAACAGTTCATTTTTTATTTTTCTTCAGTTCAAAACAATTGAATTTTCAACTATTAAAAGTTTAAATATTCTAAGTTTAAAAAAAGGTATAATTGAATTTTCAACAGTTGAAAATCTAATTATTACAAATAAAAGAAAACTGAATATAATAAATAAGTATTTTAAATCATTAAAAAAACAATTTCGATAAAAGTTAATTTTTCTGAAAACTATGGTCAAGAATATGGTCACCTTAAAAAAATATTTGGCAAATTAATAATCATCCAATGGATTCTCATTAGAGAATTTATAAGATTAAAAAAATCCCATTTGGATCATATTTTCTCTCCACAAAAATCCCAAAATTAATAATGATATCGTGATACCTTTTTGTTTGAAACATTATCTTAGCTTTAAATTTTTTTTTAAATCCTAAATATTTTGACTTATAGCTAAGTCTCTTGAGTAAATATCAAGCAAATGCAAGTTAAAATTTTATAATAATATAATTTTATAATAATATAATAATATAATTTTCGAGTACTTTTCGATCCAAATTTTTCCAAATAATTGTAGGAACAACTTGCCTTCAGTGGATAATCATCAATTAAGAACACAAAGAAGAAGAAAAATAATTAATTTTAATTTTAATTTATCAACAATTATAGTGCCTGAGCTAATAATTAAACAAAATAAATCATTTTACGACTATTAGTATTTTTAATAATTGATTATCCACTGTAAACAGATTTTCCCGATTCTTCAAAGTATCATATTCAAAGCAAAAGGGCAAAAAAGGGGTATTTTCAACAAAACAAAAGAAAGGAAAATAGGGAAAAGACTGTGATCGCTATATGAATATATTGCTAATCACGGTATTTTGGCATTCGTGAGATTAGATTAAACATGTAGTATTAACAGAATAACTACTCATGAGTCTCTTTGAATGAGTTTTCGCGAGAGGAAAATACAATTTGACTTTATCACCCATCAGCTGTGGAAACGACTTAAGCAAACTCAGCAATTGCCGTTTCGTTGAACACAATTTCGTACTATACGAACATCATCTTAACGGAAACATTATCATAAAAGAAAAAAAAAGAAAAAAATCTATCGTAACTAATGAACAATGATATCTTTCAATACTCCGTTCAGGGCCCGTTCCATGTGAGAACCGTCCCAATAAACTTTGCCACACGTCTCACAAATGTAGAAGCAGTTCACATGTCGTAGTACCTTTGGTGGTACCTTGTCAATTTTAACTATAGTTCCGTACTGTGTTTTACATTGGGCGAGATCTAAGGTGTCAATGCTGAGTCGCCAGGTGCGATCGTGCTTACTTTGACGCGAGTTTGGTCTCTTTGGAGGACACTGCACATTTTCTGAAGCACATGCCTCGTATTCAGAAGCTGACGGAACGGGACATTTTCGGTAGCTGCGACCTCGCGTCATCATCATGTAACTAGAAAGAAAAAAAGTTGAAATTTCCAGGCCTTAGAGTCCCCATGGCAGAGGCGGCGGAGCCCTAGATGCCCTAGATTCCCTAGAAGGTACAGGGGACAATCCCCCCGCCTTAGAAATCAACCAGAAAGGAGCAGTTTTGCTTTTTCACATCTTTTTTGAAATTTACACAACATCTTTGCAAAATATTTGAAATCTTTGTAAAATATTGATGAAATCTTCCGGAAATCATTGCAATTTTGTCAAATCTTGGAAAAATCTTTAGAAATCTTTTCCAAATATTCGAAATATTTGGTAATATTTGTGAAATTATTTATATCTTTGTGAAATCTTTTAAATTTTCGTGATATTCTTGGAAATTCTTTAAAAAATCTTTGCTAATATTCGAAAATTTTTTGAAATAGTCGGTAATGTTTGTGAAATTATTGAAGTCTTTGTCAGTACTCTCAAAATCTTCGCAAAATATTTGAAATCTTTCGAAATCATTAGGGCATCATTGAAATCTTTGCTCTACCTTTGAAATCTATCTGAAATCTTTTTGAAATAATTGAAGTCTTAATGAACTCTTTGTGAAATCTTTGAAATCTATCTGAAATATTTAAAATCTTTGAGAAATCTTTGAAAACTTGGTAAAATCTTTGTGAGTTCTCTAAAAATCTTCGCAAAATATTTGAAATCTTTGCTCAATCTTTAAAATCTTTCTGAAATCTTTGCGAAATATTTGAAATCTTGGTAAAATCTTGGTGCGTTCTCTAAAAATCTTCGCAAAATATTTGAAATCTTTTGAAATCATTAGGACATCATTGAAATCTTTGTTTAATCTTTGAAATCTATCCAAAATCTTTTGCAATTATTTGAAATCTTTGGGAAATCATTGAAATATTTATAAAATCTTTGTGAGTTCTTCAAAAATCTTCGAAAACTATTTAAAATCTTTAGAAATCGTCAGGGCATCATTTAAATCTATGCTCAATCTTTAAAATGTATCTAAAATCTTTGCGAAATATTTTTAATTTTAGGGAAATCATAGAAATATTTACAAACTCTTTGTGTGTTCTCTAAAAATCTTCGCAAAATATTTGAAATCTTTCCAAATCATTAGGGCATCATTGAAATCTTTGCTCTACCTGTGCAATCTATCTGAAATCTTTGTGAAACAATAGAAGTCTTAATGAAGTCTTTGTGAAATCTATTTGAAATCATTGGGAAATGTTTGAAAACTTTGTGCAATCTTTATGAAATCTTTGCGAGTTCTCTAAAAATCTTTGCAAAATATTTAAAATCTTTAGAAATCATTAGGGTCTCATTAAAATCTTTCCTCAATCTTTGAAATCTATCATAAATCTTTGTGCAATCTATCTGAAATATTTGCGAAATGTTTGAAATCTTTGAGAAATATTTAAAATCTTGGTAAAATCTTTGTGAGTTCTCTAAAAATCTTCGCAAAATATTTGAAATCTTTTGAAATCATTAGGACATGATTGAAATTTTTGTTCAATCATTGAAATCTACCGAAAATATTTGCCAATTATTTGGAATCTTTGAAAAATCTTTGAAATCTTGGTAAAATCTTTGTGAGTTCCCTAAAAATCTTCGTAAAATATTTGAAATCTTTCGAAATCATTAGGGTATCATTGAAATCTTTGCTCTACCTTTGCAATATATCTGAAATCTTTGTGTAATAATAGAAGTCTGAATAAAGTATTTGTGAAATCTATTTGAAATCTTTGGGAAATGTTTGAAAACTTTGTGAAATCTTTAGAAATCATTAGGGCCTCTTTAAAATCTTTCCTTAATCTTTGAAATCTATCTTAAATCTTTGTGAAATCTATCTGAAATATTTGCGAAATGTTTGAAATCTTTAAAATCTTGGTAAAATCTTTGAGAGTTCTCTAAAAATCTTCGCAAAATATTTGAAATCTTTTGAAATCATTAGCACATCATTGAAATCGTTGTTCAATCATTGAAATCTATCTAAAATCTTTGCCAATTATTTGAAATCTTTGAAAAATCTTTGAAATCTTGGTAAAATCTTTGTGAGTTCCCTAAAAATCTTCGTAAAATATTTGAAATCTTTCGAAATCATTAGGGAATCATTAAAATCTTTGCTCTACCTTTGCAATCTATCTGAAATCTTTGTGAAATCTATCTAAAATCTTTGCCAATTATTTGAAATCTTTGAAAAATCTTTGAAATCTTGGTAAAATCTTTGTGAGTTCTCTAAAAATCTTCGCAAAATATTTGAAATCTTTCGAAATAATTAGGGCATCATTGAAATCATTGATCTACTTTTGCAATCTATCTGAAATCTTTGTGAAATAATAGAAGTCTTAATGAAGCTTTTGCGAAATCTATTTGAAATCTTTGTGAAATGCTTGAAAACTTTGTGAAATATTTGTGAGTTCTCTAAAAATCTTCGCAAAATATTTTAAATCTTTCGAAATCATTACGACATCATTGAAATCTCTGGGAAATCATTGAAATATTTATAAAATCTTTGTGTGTTCTCCAAAAATCTTCGCAAAATATTTGAAATCTTTCGAAATCATTAGGTCATCATTTAAATCTTTACTCAATCTTTAAAATCTATCTGAAATCTTTGCGAAATATTAACAATCTTTGGGAAATTATTGAAATATTTATAAATTTATAAATTCAAATCTTTTCTCAATCTTTAAAATCTATTTGAAACCTTTGTGCAATCTATCTGAAATATTTGCGAAATATTTCAAATCTTTGAGAAATCTTTGAAATTTTGGTCGAATCTTTGTGAGTTCTCTAAAAATCTTCGTAAAATATTTGAAATCTTTCGAAATCATTAGGGCATCATTGAAATCTTTGCTCTACCTTTGCAATCTATCTGAAATCTTTGTGAAATAATAGAACAAAGAACTCTTTGTGAAATCTTCTAAATCTGCCTGAAATATTTGCGAAATCTTTGAAATCTTTGTAAAGCCTTAATAAAATCTCTGAGATATTATTACAACCTTTGTCAAATCTTTGAAAATCTTTTCGAAATATTTGAAACATTTGGTAATATTTGTGAAATTATTTCAATTTTTGTGAAATCTTTTAAATTTTGGTGAAATCTTTGGGAATTCTTTATAAATCATTGCGAAATATTTGATATATTTTTGAAATATTTGTGAAATTATTGAAATCTTTGTGAAATCTTTGCAAATCTTTCTGAAATTAGTTCAGTTCATATTTGATATTTTTTTGATATATTTGGTAATATTTGTGAAATTATTGAAATCTTTGAGAAATCATTAAGTCAATATTTTGTCCAATATATAAAATTTATCTGAAAACTTTGGAAAATATTTGAAATTTTTGTACAATCTTTATAAAATCTTTGAGATATTGTTGCAACCTTTGTCAAATCTTTGCGAAATATTTAAAATATTTGGTAATATTTTTAAATATGATGAACTCTTTGAAAAGTGATTGAAGTCTTTGTGAAGTCTTAAAAATCCATCCGAAATATCTGAAATCTTTGTGAAATGTTTATGAAATCTCAAGATTTAATACGTTTTTTTCCGTGGATGAAAAAGAAAAAAAGCTTGGAGTCTTGTTCCAAAATGTTGTTTTAGATAAATTAATAAATCTTTATGAAATGCTTGAAAAATTATTGCAATCCATGTCAAATATTTGTCAAATCTTGTAAACCTATCCGAAATTTTTGCGAAATCTGTGAAATCTTTGTGTAATCATTGGAAACATTGTGAAATCTTTGGCAATAGAATTTTCTACCTGTATTTATTATTTATTGTTAATTTGTTATGTATTATTTATGTTCAATTTTTAAACAGTATAGTATTATACTATGCTTAAAAAGTACCATTCAATATTATAAGTCTATGTCCCTGCGCCCCTCTACAGACAAAAGGGCTTCACCGTTTCTGCCCTATGGGATTAAATATAGGGACCCAGATGTGCTTAATGTCACGCTCATAAGGTACTTTTTTCACGCTCAATGGATAATTAATTCAGGATAAATTCATAAGCCTTCAAAACATTGATGACGAATTACAAAAAAAAATATTTAAAAAATCCATTGATTTCCGTGAAATTTGAATGATTTGACAGGAATGTAAGGTAAAGGAGAAGAATCCGATGAAATCAATAAAAATTCCAGGTGAATTACAACAAAAAATCAAATGAATTGAAAACTATTTTGAAATTTGAAAAAAAAAATCATTGAATTAAGTAGAATTGAATAAATTAAGAAGAATTCAAGTAAATTAAAAAAAAAACAAGAGAATTCTAAAGAATTTAAAAGAATTTATTTCAGTAAAATTTGAGTATATTCGAAAGGGTTTAAAGAAAACTAAAAGAATTTTGTGAAATTCACTTTTTTAAACACCCAATTTAAAACAACAATCAAGTGCATTCAAAACAAATACAAAAATATAAAATAGATCATTGAATTAAGTGAGTTTAAAATCAGTTCTGGAAAATTAAAGTGAATTTAAAGAAATATCAAAAAAAAAATTTGTAATACATTGAATTGAGTAGAATTTAGTAAATTTAGAAGAATTTAGAAGAATTTAAAAGAATTCAGAGCAAAATCTTTAAATTCTTTAAATTCACTTTAATTTTTCTAAACTCATTTCAAACTTACTTAATTCCATGATTTATTTTTGATTTGTTTTAAATTCACTTGATTGCTTCTTAAATTCTGTATTTTTAAGAAATGATTTTTATCAAAATCTTTAGAAATTAGTAGGGTTTCAAAGATTCATTTGAATTTCATTGGAATTCATTTGGATTTTGCCCTGAATTCTTATTATTTATCCTGTTCTCTTTTAAATTTTTATAAAATCTTACTGTATCTTCTAAATTTTTTTCCATTTTACTTAATTCAATGTATTTTTAAAAAGTTTTTGTTTGATTCGAATTAATTAAAACTTTAATTAAAACTTAATTTCATGATTTATTTTTGATGTGTTCTAAATTCACGTGATTGTTTTTTAAATTCTGTTCTTTTTTAATGAATTTCATTAAATTCTTTTAGTTTGCCTTAAATTTCTCTAAATACACACAAATTTTACTGAAATAAATGAATTTTTTCTATTTTAAATTGTAATTCAGGGCAACATTTCTAACAAAATAAGTTTAATGAATTAGAAAAATGTTTTGAAATCGAAAAAATTCATTTATTTGAGTGTATTTAGAGGAACTTAAGAGAAAGTAAAAGAATTTGATAAATCTCATTTTTAAAAACACAGAATTTAAAAAAAAATCAAGTAATTTTAAAACAAATCAAAAATATATCTTGGAATTATGTAAGTTTGAAATGAGTTTAGAAAAATTAAAGTAAATTTAAAGACGAATCAAACAAAAAGTTTTTAAAAATACATTGAAGTGAGCAGAATAGAGTGAATTTAAAAGAATGAAAAAGAATCTATAAGAATACAGGAAAAATTAATAAGAATTCAGGGTAAAATCCAAAAGAATTTCAAAAACTATTTGATCTCTTCAAATCTGTGAAACCCTAATCATTTCTAACAAACAAACAAAAAGTGAAATGAATTGGAAAAATCTTTTAAAATCCAAAAAATTCATTTTTTTCAGTAAAATGTGTGTTTATCTATAAGAATTTAAGGAAAACTCAAAGAATTTGATGAAATTCATTGAACAAAAACGGAATTCAGAAAACAAGTAAGTGATTTTAAAACAAATCAAAAATATATTGGAATTAAGTAAATTTAAAATAAATTTATAAAAATTTAAGTGAATTTAAAGACTAATCGAACAAAAAGTTATTGAAAATACATGGAAGTGAGCAGAATTGAGTGAATTTAGAAGAATTAAAAAGAATCTATAAGAATACAGGATAAATTAATAAGAATTCAGGACAAAATCCAAATGAATTTTTAAAAAGTATTTAATAATCTCTTTAAATCATTAAAACTCTAATAATTTCTAATGAAAAAACTTAAATAAATGGGAAAAATCTTTTAAAATCCAAAAAATTCATTTATTTCAGTAAAATGTGTGTTTATCTATAAGAATTTAAGGAAAACTCAAAGAATTTGATGAAATTCATTTAGAAAAAAAACGGAATTCAAAAAACAATTAAGTGATTTTAAAACAAATCAAAAAATATCTTGGAATTAAGTAAATTTAAAATAAATTTATAAAAATTTAAGTGAATTTAAAGACCAATCGAACAAAAAGTTATTGAAAATACATGGAAGTGAGCAGAATTGAGTGAATTTAGAAGAATTAAAAAGAATCTATAAGAATACAGGACAAAATCCAAATGAATTTCAAAAAGTATTTAATAATCTCTTTAAATCATTAAAACTCTAATAATTTCTAATAAAAAACTTAAATAAATGGGAAAAATCTTTTAAAATCCAAAAAATTCATTTATTTCAGTAAAATTTGTGTTTATCTATAAGAATTTAAGGAAAACTCAAAGAATTTGATGAAATTCATTTAGAAAAAAAACGGAATTCAAAAAACAAGTAAGTGATTTTAAAACAAATCAAAAATATATCTTGGAATTAAGTAAGTTTGAAATGAGTTTGGAAAAATTAAAGTGAATTTAAAGACGAATCAAACAAATTTTTTTTTAAAAACATTGAATTGAGTAGATTTAAGTGAATTTAGAACAATGAAAAATAATTAAAAAGAATTTAGAATAAATTAATAAGAATTCCGGGCAAAATCCAAATGACTTTCAAAAAATATTTGAAAATCTTTTCACACCTTTGAAACCATACGGAACCCCTTACTTCTAGTGAATAAATTCTTTGAAATCTACTATAATATATATTAAAATCCCTTGAAAGGAATGAAATACTCAAAAATTCCTTGAAATTCTTTAAAATTATTGAAAATGCCTTAGAAGTTTTAGAAATATCCAGAAATCTTGAATATCCCTTTAAATGATTGAAATCTATAGAAAATGTATTGTAATCTTTAAAAATATCGTGATATATGACCAAAGAATTCAAGACAATTCATACATAGGTATATGCCTGAATTGAATAGTGATTAATCCGTGAGTTAATTTATTGAAATAAAAGTGACATTATTAAAATTTAAATTACGAGCTGTACATAGGGTACCATAGAGACCAAATCTTGAAAATACGGTACTCAATAGGGCTGTGAGGCTATTTAAATGTTAAATTAAAAACTTCACCTGTTAACAAGGGCAGCCATTGACATTTTAGGTACTCGGACAAATTCGTCTTGATTGCAGACTTGACATCGACTGAAGATATCTCTTTCTGTCACCACAATATTAAATCGGCCTAATACTTCTTTGAGTTGGTCTTCGGGCTTGTCGGCCACGACTTTATAGCAGGTACCAGTCGGAACGCATTGAGTAAACTGAAATTAAAAATCCTCTTTCGTAATCTTCAATTCTTCAAAAGATTTAAATTATTTAAGTTACATCAGACTGGAAAGTCTGGTATTGGCTGATTCTTATTTAAAAAATAAGGGAATAAATTCTTTTGAATAAAAATGGTTGAAAGTACCATATTAAATTCAATATGAAACGAATTCTAAAAAAAAAACAGTTTATTTTTAAATCGAAGAGGAAAAATTTCAACTGAAATGATGACTCTTCAACCAAAAAATAAATCTTTAACGGAAATAATTAATCTTTAAGTTTTAACAAAGCATTTATAGTTGAACTTTCAACCAAAAAATTAATTTTCAATCAGAAAGATTAAATTTCTAACGTAAAAGACGAATTTTCAATTAAATACATGAATTTTTAATCAAATAGAATATTTATATTTTAATGAAACAATCCCTTTTCAGATAAACAAAAACGATTTTACACGAAAATAGATTAAATTTTAACAAACAAAGATTTCAATTTCAAGTAAAGAAAAAGTGTAATTAAAAAAATAAGATTTTTCAAAAAAATGCGTGACTTTTCAACTAACTAGTTAATTTTCAACTAATGTAATGAATTTTTAAAGGAAGTAATTAATCTTTAATCAACAAAATGAATTTCTAACGGAAAAACCTTTAACCAATAACATAAATTTTTAATAAAGTTGTTTCCTTTTTTTACCAAAAAATGTAATATTTGACATTCTAAGAAACAAACATTTTTTAAACACAAAAACAGTTAATGATAATGAACGTTTAATAAAATAGTTGAATTTTCAACCAATAAAATGAATTTTCAATCAAAAAATTATTCTTAACAAAAAAGTTACATCTAAAACCAAATACAGTTGAATTTTGAACCAAGAAGATAACAGAACACAGAAGAATGATTTTATTTAAAAATTGAAAATTCCTTGTTCAATTAGAACTTTTAGTAAAATTCCCTGTTCCAATTCATAATTTTAATGTTTTTTCAAAAATATCCTGTTTTAACTTAGAATTAGAATTCATTCTATTACTAAATCCCCTGTTTCAGCCCGAAATTTATATAAATTTTTACATTCCCTGTTCCAAGAAAAATTATAATTCTTTTGGATAAATACCAGTTTCAACTCAGAATTGGTTAAAATTTGAAAACTCCCTGCTTCAATTTAGAATTTGGTTCCTTTTCGAAAATTTCCAGTACTAGCACGGTATTTTTAAAAATTTGAAAATTCCCCCTTCCAAGTCAGAATTATTATTATTTTGGATAAATTCCAGTTCCAACTATATATTTGTAAAAAATTAAAAGTTCCCTCTTCAAATGAAAAGTTAAATTATTATTTTAAATAGTTTAAAAAATCTTTAAAATGCTTCGAATTTTTATTTCAAGATTTTGAAACATGTACATGTTGATTCAAATTTTATAAAATTTAAAAGTAGTATTAAAAGCTTTTCACAACTTCAAAATATCTTTTAAAATTATCCGAATTTCAAATAATTTTTGAAAATAAAAAATCATTTTCAATTTTTCTAGCAACCTTAAAAAATGTTATTATTCTTTTGAAGCCTATTAAAATTCTCAAATATCTTCTAATTTTTTTGTTCGAAATGTGCCAAAATCTGTATTTTGTTTTAAATTAGGCCGGAGGCTATTTGCACCGACCGATTGAAAAATTTCAAACTGCATAGTTAAAAAATTGAATATTTTAGACTGAAATTGAATAAAAGCCTATAATTATAAATATATTATTTTTAACTTATTTTAAAATTAAAAATAATTTATAAAGCTCAAATAGGGCGCTCCCATTTGTTTAAGATTTGCCAATTGAAACAGTTTAATTTTTAACGTTAAAATCTAGAAAATTCTAAAATTGTGAAATATTGCCAAAAAGTTTTGTACAATCAATAATTATTTTTTTGATTTTTTTGAAATTCAAAATCTTCAATGTCAAACGCTTCTAATTTTTATTTTTTTAGTTTTAAAATTCTTTTCATTCAAATGTTAAATGTTTAAACTGTGAATGATATCATAATTGAAAAAGATCACAATTTAACTAATTATTTAAAAAACGATTAAAATCAAAGTTAGACGGATGTTTTTTTCTTCTACCAATTTGTAAATTTCCCAGTAAAAAAATAAAATCACGGTAATTTCCCGGTTTTCTGGTTCAGCGGCCACTCTGATTAAAAAATAGTTAAATTCAACCCAAAAAAAAGAGTTTTCAATAAAATAGTTAAATTTTATGTAGCAGGATGTCTACTAAAATCCTGCAAAAAAATCCCTGACAATTCCAGGGGTTTTCCAGGTATCTTAAGCTTTTTCCGGGTATGATTTTTAGTGATTTTATATTAGAAATAATGTCATTTTTAGTTTTCATTAATTTAGTTAATAGTACAAGACATTCCTAAATATTTTAGCACGATAGATTAAATAAATAATTCTAAAAACATAATTAATCACTTCTCGAGTTTGCCTCTAAAGTACATGAATTTGAATAAAAATTTAAACATATTTTTATTGTATCTACTTCTACTTAAAATTGCAACCAAATGGATTAATTTTCTACTAAAAAGACGATTAAAAAACATTAATTATCAATCAAACAGTTGCATTTTTAACTGAAAAAGATCAATTTTCAAAAAAATAGCTGAAGTCTTAACTAAAAAAGATCACTTTTCAACTAAAAATGAATAGTTAATTTTTAGTCAAAAAAATTATTATTACACAAAAAAACAGATTTAGTTTTTAAACAAATATAATTAAACTTTTAATCAAATAGTCTAGCAAGAAAGACGATTTTTAAATTATATATATAAATTTTTAACAAAAAAGTTGAATTTAAAATTTAAAAAGAACCATTTTTAACTAACTATTTAAATTTTTAACCAAACTAATGAATGTCCAATTAAAATGATAAACCTTGATCTGGATTAGATAAATTTTTAACAAAGAAGTTGAATTTTCAATTTAAAAATACCCATTTTAAAATAAATAGGTAAATTTTCAACCAAACTAATTAATTTACAACTAAAATAGTAAATCTTTATCTGAAATAGATGAATTTTAATCAAAAATATGAGTTTTGGGATAAGATTTCAATTTTGAACCAGGTAGTAGACAAAAAGATGAACATAAAATTTAAAAATACATAAAACTTTAACGAAATATTTGCCTTATCAAATACAAAGACAATGCTTCAACCAAATAGTTAAACATCAAACTAAAAAAGATCAAGTTTCAACCAAAAATGGAATACAAGAATCATTTTTACTAACGAAGACGAATTTCATAGAAAATACATGAATTTTAAATTAAAAACAAAGCAACGAATTTTCAACTAAAATGACAAATCGTCAACTGATATAGTTGAATTTGCAATCAAGAACATTAATTTTTAGCTAAAATGATTAGTCTTAACTAGAGTCATTAAATTTTCAATTAAAACAATTATTTTCAGCCCAGAAGATTGACTTCTACCAAAAAGTCAAAATTTTCAACAAAAAATAATGTTTTAATCAAATATTAAATATTTATATTCTCAGTAAAAAAATTAATTTCCAATAAAAAAAAAAAAAAATTTCAACAAAATAGTTCCAGTTGTAACTGGAATAGTTACATTTTCAGATGAATTTTTAAAATAAATTATGAACCTTTAACAACAAAAAAATAATTTTTAACAAAAGAGTAACTGTCAAATAAGTAACTAAATCTTCATTCACAAGAGATTAATTCGAAACAAAAAATGTATTACTTGATATTTCAACCAAAAAAGATTTTCATTTTTAATAGAAAAAAAATGAAATGCAACATGAAAGAAGAAATTTTCAAATAGAAACAGAATAGTAAAACTATCAATCAAAAGATTGATTTAAAACCAAAGAACGTGTTATGAAATTTCACATTGGAATTAAAAAAAAAATAACTATGCTCTTAAAAAAATTCCCTGGCTTAAAAAAAAAAATTCCAAATTTTCCAGGTTTTCCAGGTAGGGTAAACACCCTGTGTAGAAAAAAAAAAGTGTGTAAATATTCTAATTGAATGAAAATGTTGCACTTACCCTCTGATAACAACCATTTCGCGTGAGTAGAACCCTATTTTCATTCATCGCTATTTTCATCGATTGATCGCCACCACGATCAAACTCAATGTAAATGCAATTGCAGCCACACATTCGAAGCTGCTTTGCTAATCCACCCAACATCGAGTCGCAGACAACTCGCCACTCATGCGATGGTATCGTAAAAATTTGTACTTCCGGATTTGCATCTTGGACTCGCTGTTGAGCTCGAATAATTCCGGAAGTTGCTTGCCACATTTGGGGTGCTTGCGCTCCCGGATTATTCCCCTGTTGATCTGCAGGATTCACTGTTTCAACTTTATTGACTTGGTTCTAAAACGTCAGAAAAAATCCAGGATAAATTCATAAGACTTCAAAAGAATTATTCAATTTAAATTCAATAGAATTCATGTGAAGTGGAAAGAAGATTAAAAAAATTTTTTAAACCCAGGGTAGTCGTTTTAATCGCATAACAAAATTCCTGTCCATTTCCCGGTTCGTAAAATTATTTCACGGTCAATGAAATTAAAAAACGCCAACTCTAAAGCTAGACATTTTTGCATTGAGACTACGAGGCTGCAAATAATTTTAAGCAATTTTAAGCTAGAAATATTTAAAATGGAAGGTTTAGATTTTTTTATAATCAGGGTGGCCCTTTTAATCGAAGAAAAAATTCCCGGTTTTTTTTCAAGTTCGGAAACATTTTTCGCGGTTAATGAAATTTGAAAACTCGAACAAATCCAGAATTTTACTTCTTTTCGAAAATTCTCCATTTTTCAACTAATTGCACGAATTATAATTTTTTGTCAAATTTCATGTTCCGATTCATAATTCCAATTTTTTCGAAAATCCCTCGTTTCAACACAGAAGAATAATTTTGATGAAAAAATTAAATTTTCCATCGAGAATTGTAATTCTCCTGGATAAATTCCAGTTCCAACTTAGAATTAGTTTCAAATTGAAAATTCCTTGTTCGAATCTGGAATTTCAATCATTTTCGAAAATTTTCCGTTTCAACTAAGAATTAGAATTTTTAGTAAAATTCCCTGTTCCAATTCATAATTTTAATGTTTTTTCGAAAATATCCCGTATCAACTTAGAATTAGAATTCATCCTATTACAAAATCCCCTGTTTCAGCTCGGAATTTATTTAAATTTTAACATTCAATGTTCCAAGAAAAATTATAATTCTTTTGGATAAATACCAGTTTCAACTCAGAATTGGTTAAAATTAATATTCTCTGCTTCAACTCAGAATTAGAATTCTTTGGAAAAACCTCCTGTTCCAATGCAGAATTTTTCGAAAAATTCCAGCACTAGCTTGGAATTAGTTGAAATTTAAAAATTCCCGCTTCCAAGTCAGAATTATTATTATTATTATTTTGGATAAATTCCAGTTCCAACTATAAATTTGTTCCTTTTTTTTAAACTATAAATAGTTTAAAAAATCTTTAAAATGCTTCGAAATTTTATTTCAAGATCTTGAAACATGTACATATACATCACAACTTCTAAATATCTTTTAAAATTATTCGAATTTCAAATAATTTTTGAAAATAAAAAATCATTTTCAATTTTCCTAGAAATCTTAAAAAATGTTATTATTCTTTTGAAGCCTGTTACAATGCTCAAAAATCTTCTAATTTTTTTGTTCTAAATCTGCCAAAATCTGAATTTTGCTTTAAATTAGGCCGGGGACTATTTGCACCGACATTTTAGTACGAACAGGCGGATTTTTTCGGCACACGTAGACATTTCGTTTAAATTATTTGAAATCATTTCAAATTTGAAATTAATTTTGAATTTGTTCAAATCTTCTAAATATCTCATCAAATGAATCAATAAATGAATTTTAAAACATTTTAAAATTATATTAATTAATTTTAAGATAGACACATTGAAAATTTAAAAATATATTGTTTTTTTAACTTAACAGTGCTTCAATTAGAAATTAAATTATTTTCATTATAAATAGTTTAAGCATCCTTTGAATGATTCAAAATTTTATTTTAAAATCATTTTTTTGGACCTTTTAAATATATTTTAACATGAATTAAATTTTTCCCACAGCTTTTAGAAAATTCTGCAAATTTAAAAAAATCCCTAAATTTTTAATTTATAATAACAATAGAATATTTATTATTTGTAGAAAAAATTAGATTTATTTTAAGAGATATTTAAAAGTTTTAAATAGATTCAATCTTTTTAAGAATTGTGACAGGCTTCAAAATAATAAAAACATGTTCTTAAGATTCCTAGGAAAATTGAAAATAATGTTTCATTTTTGATAAATTATTGTAACAGAAAATTTAAAAAGATTTTAAGAGGTTTCCAAAATGATAAAAAAAGAACCGGAACGATTTTAAAGATTTTTTTTTAATTTGCAGGATTTTCCAAAAGTTGTAGAGCAATTTCGATAAATTTAAAAATATATTTAGAAGTTCTGAAAAAAAATATTAACAAATTTATATAATAAAGGTTCAATTGTTATTTATACAGCAAAATTTAACAATTTCACTTAAAAATTTAACATTTTATTCTGGAGATTCAAAGCTTTCGATGTCAAACAATTCAGTTTTATATTATTTTACTTTTAAATACTTTGTTTCAATTTACTTGTCTTAAATGAACAGTGAAATATTGCTAAATATTCAATACTTATTCTTTTTCTAAATTAACAAAATTTCAAATTTAATCGGTTAAAAATTGAATTATTTAGACTCAAATAATATTTTA
>JAAAKG020201755.1:0-23470 GCA_010014905.2 Druon quercuslanigerum
AAACTTATTTGGACCCTTATGAACATTTCATCCGCTGGAAGTTTGTTCTAGCTTAAAATTACGTCGATAGACTTTGCCATTGAAAATATTCAAACGATATTTACGAAACTATTAGGAAAAAACTTATTATCTTTTTTTTAAATAAATAAATATCAATTTTGATATCATTAACATTTTCATAATAGTCTAATAAATTATTGTTTCAAGTTTGAAGTCAAAATATTGAAAACTCTCGGTTTTAGAACGAGTTAAATTGAAAAAAACACTGGAAACCGTCGTTTCTCAAAAGCCATGCTTTTTGCATTTATTTTGGAAACTACAAAAGTGACAACTTTTTACAATTAAAAAAAAAGATGCGCAATTGAATTTCCTATAAGAATATAGGTTTCAAAACTTAAAATTTTAATTTTTCAAAAAAATGGGTCAGGGGCCAACAAAAAGCTCCAAAATAATTTTATACCCCCTTATACGATGCGGCGGTACAATTTTAATTTAAAATTTCGACAGTTTACTCATTTCGGAAATCTTCAATTTTTGATAATTCGGGTTACAAAATTTCGGTAATTATACAATATCGTCAACTTTTTCGGAAATTTTCATTTTTTAACATTTTTTTCCTATAATTTGATTAAATTTAATTAAAAATTAAAACCAATATATTAATTACATTAAGTATGTTAATTAATATTAATATAATATTTTATAATTTTAATATTAACAAAAATATATATGTATATAAAATAGTAATAATATCCTTACTATATAAACCTGAAAAATATAACCTCCAAATCGACGCATGCAAGAAATTAAGAATCAAGCGAAACATTAATATCGCCAATTTCTTTCAAATGGGGATCGAGATATAAATAGAAGACCACCGAAGTTTTCCGAAGCTTTCAGATCGGCAATCATCGTGCAGCACGAACTTACTGTTTTGAGGCTCCCAAACGGTAGGTATGGTAGGGGTAAATTTCTAGCTCGATCTGGCATCTCTGACATGAAGGGCGTTGATCCAAAATTATTTAGACTTATGTTAGAAAATAAGGCACCTATGCAGAAAAAATGACAGCAATCATGATGCAATTAATAAACCCTACTGCTCTGCAAAGATGCCAAACATGAAAAATCATATTTTTACTAGGAAGCCCTATTAAATTACTTCAAATTATAAATCATTATCTTAAGAATGAAATTCATGACATTTCCTTACTAAAATATCAGATGTTGACCTAAATACATGTTGTATCTAAAAATACAATTACCTGCGTGTAATACTTGTTTGCAAAAAATTTAATCTTTAAACACAAGAATGTATGAGAGACAACGAAATTCAGACTAACTTGAAAAATGAGCAAAAATGTAAAAAATCAGACAACATATTTAAAATTAAAATAAAAAAGATTAATATAAATTTTGTTTCTATTTAAATTTTACTACCTTCAAAATATTGTATGTTCCAGTAAAAAGCAGAACCAGTTAATGTAAGGATAAATCCAGCTGAATCAGTCAGCCCATTGCAAACATTGCGTGAAATTAGTACCGAATATAACTTCTCTAACCTATATTACAAGGTCGCCACTTTGCAACCAAAGCCCTCTCTTCAAGTATTCATCATAACTTGTGAAATATCTAAAGGTCGCACAAATGATGCAAAAACCAGCGAAACATTTGTCTCAAAACAAACAGCGAGAAATGATGCCGCAAAAAAGATTTTAAGATTGTTATCCGATGTATACTATCGAGCAAGTCCCAGAAATACAATTCAGAAAGATTAAACTTTATAAATGGACTAACGCCTGCGAAAAATGTTATCAATAAATACATAGGGCATCAAATTTTCGTGGCCCAAAAGAAATCCAAATTATATAGATTGATTCCGTATACGTATTTTTTCCTTAGATTATCAAAAAAAAAAAAATATTTTACAATATATTTACTATATATGTGGAGTTGACGAAAAGACCTAAAATAAATAAAAAATATATAACCAATTCATCATTTACACTTTCTCGAAAGCATGCGTTCCTAAATTTAAGATACGCTACGTGGACAACCGAACCCAAAGTGCAAATACACAAATTGTAATAAATAAGTTGTTTGATCATGGTCATTGCATTCCCATGCTGAAACTAAGGGGGGGGGTGTCACGTCCCGCTACTTTTATTATAATAATTACTAATTGTAAACAATATATTTTAACTACATCACATTTATATTCAATAATAAATGAACAAGTTAAATGATTATATTAAATATCCAATTATTATTGTCAATATCATATTATACACAAACCTAATATTGTGAAAATCATTAGTGAAGATCATATTTGTAAGGAACGACAACAGCTTAAGGAGCGAACAAACAGCCTAAGGGGCGACCCAAAAGCCCAAGATAATAAGCTACGCATAAACTTTCGCAGAAAAACCAGGCACACGTTAATTAAAATGCAATAAATTAATTAACAAGGAAACCATAGAAGCCATCCGCATTTTCAAAATCATACGCTCACAAAATGCTGGTACCTGTAAACATTTGCACAGCACATTTACATAAATTTCCGCATAACTAACACAACCAGTAGACATATATTATTTGAAGAGCCATAAAAGTCAACACTAACAACATACCAGATTTTCACTCCCATATGTTTACAAAATGCTGGCACCTACACTGCTCTTCTACATCATTTAAGCATTTTGACATACTTATTTCTATGAGACGGACACTAGCATCTTTGATATAAAAAGCAATAAACCTCCTTGGTATTTAGAAAGGGATATAAGGCATTATAGTTACTACGACACTTTCCGTATATGGGCATAAAGATAATTCTAAACGCCCATTGGATAATTAGAGTCTTACCACTCCTCTATATAATTGTTTCACAACGCTGATTGGAACCAAGATGCATCCCTATTTTTCATATCACTCACCCCTACGGGAATCTGAGAAAGGATCTTGTGCATGAATACAGCGGATTTAGAAGCAGAAATCAGTTTAGTCCCGTTTAGTCGAATCTACGTCAGGTTTAGTTAAGTCCCGTTTAGCTTAATCTACGTTAGGTTTAGTTTAGTCCCGTTTAGTTGAATCTACTTCAGTCCCAGTTTAGTCCCGTTTAGTTAAATCTACTTCAGTCCCTGTTGAGTTCCGTTTAGTTGAACCTACTTCAGTCTCAGTTTAGTCCCGTTTAGTTGATTCTACTTCAGTCTCAGTTTAATGCTGTTTAGTTGAACCTACTTCATACCCAGTTTTAGTTTAGTTCAGATAATCTAAATTACATGAAAAGAATCTTCGAAACCCTAAAATTCGATGCGACATTTTCGGCCCGACAACCATCAAGTCTTCAGAGTAACTTCTATGTGGAACCCCGAGTCAAGGAAAACCTGCCACGTCACCCTGCAGACCCATACTCTGCACTACTCACCCTCTGCGGGCCCCCATACAGGGTGCCGACAATAGAAGGAAGAGATATCTTAACTTCAAGAAACGAGCTTCGATATTTATCTACTCTGTAAGTAAACAATGATTATTTGTAACCTCTACTACCTCCTCTCTTATTCAAGAATATCTGACTAATTGGTCATCCCTCTTTAAAGGTGGACCAAAAAGTTGAATAAGAAGAGGTAATCTCGAGGTTTGTGAAGAAAGAGTGCCCAGCTGCATTGTTACCTTTTATCAAATTTGACCTCTTCAATATAACTTTTATTATATTCATTTAAATAAATATTAATTAATATATAAATCTCAAATTCTTATATATTTAATTTATTTCTGCCAATTGGTAGGTATCCTTATCTCAGCTTTCTAGTTTAATAAAAGTAGTATCCAAAACGAGGAACCTTTTTAAATTAAATATAAGGTAAGTCACATCTCTTGGGACGTAACATTAACGTTATAAAAAATACGTGAAGAAATCCATAAAACTCATTATCACCCTTGTATAATATAGGGATCATTGAGGACCAATTTGGGTCCGTAGTCCTAAATTTTGGGATCTTTTATTTTTTGCAAAAAATCGCGTTTGCGCTAGCTTAACATTAAGCTGGCCGAACACTGCTGTAAAACGTACTAAAATTAATTTTACGCAAAGTTCACCTTATGGAATAATTTAGCGCTCCGGGAATATGATAATTAAAAGTTTTAAAAAAGTTAGAAAATAATCCTTGTAAAAATGAATTAAACAAATTTCTTTTTCTACCCTATGTTAAGGATCGTTTAGGGCTCCCCGAATATGATATTTTAACTCTAGAAACAACCCCTTCAGTTTGAGCGATAGAAATTTCACTTAAGGGGTGTTACAAATATTTATTCATCCCCTACAAAGAAAGATCAGCAAATTTCCGAAAAAATTTAAAAGTTTAGGGTCCCGATAATTTTTTCAGAAACTCAGTGATCAAGGGGATGATATCCTAACATTCTAAAGAAACCACCCTTGTAGAAGGATTGATCGAAATTTACTTTAAAGGGTTAATACTGAGTTTTTTGATGATTTAGTGATCTTTGGTATGATGTCCTGACATATTTAAGAAGAATTTTCCCAGTAAGATAAAATAAATTGAATTAAGGGAGTGCTAGAAATATTTGTTTAGATCACTCTAGTTCACTGTAGAAAGAGCCATATGTTACCGCGCTCAGACCCAGTTTTTGGTTCTATCCCATCCTTTGCGACTTACTGTACACGTTCGAATAAAGAATAGTCGCACTGAGAGAACATCAAAGCGTCTTTCACAAAAATAAAAGTCAAGTTCTTTTTTACCCCTTCACATTTTGGCGATCCTGTCAGGATAGTGTTTCCACGATATATCAAAAGAAACCTATCATTGTGACGAAACTTGGAAGTCGGAATTCTACGGAAACAAACAGGTGGAAGAGGCAGCTGCAAAAATTGAGTGAAGAAGAATAAGTATAAGAAGTTAGAAACATTGTACGGATTAATTTTTTTGTCGAACAAATTTATAACGTTTTTGGATGTTATACATTTTGTATACGAACTATTGTAATCTTTAAGCTCGCGACGGTACACTTGATTATGGTGCTCTCGGTCTCTGTGTTCCTCAACAAACAAAATACTTACCTTGATTTAACCTTGCGTGTACTCGTTGTAGTACGATTGCGCCAGTTAAAAGTTTAAACGCGAAGCAACTGTTACGGAAATTATGCAAACTGGCATTCCTGGTTTATCGGGAAAATAAAATTGAAAATTATAAAACTGGTACTGACTCAGACTCAACTGACATACTTAAAAATACCTCTAAGACAACCCCCAAAATGACGCATACAGGCTCTACCTCACAGTCCCTTGAAAAAGTCCTATCCAATATTTTATCCGAGCCCTCCGACATCAAGGTATGAATGTCAGCACTGAGTAAAGAAAACGAGAACCGGCTACAGGAAATCTTAGCTATAGGCGAGAAGATAGGACTTAGAAACAAAGTCGAAACTGACAAAGAGCAGTCCGAGTATGTGACAGACATTGATATGCAGGGGAAGATAGCATACAATCGCTAGAGGCAGGCAAACTTCCGCTCAAGGAAAACAAGTCTCCAAAAGTTACGGGTGTGAACACGTTCGGCCAGACAGGCGAACCGTCGGTAGTCACCGTAGCAGCGTTATCACCAGTACGGCCAGACAACTTATCACCGGTACAGGCAACTCCGCTACCAGCTCCGCGTAGACTCTCGTCTAGCTATAGAGCTGCGAGTAGACATGTGGCCAGCGGGGTCGTTGAACCATCGTTAGCAATAACACCACCCATAGCGACAAGTAGACCCACCTTTAAAAAAATGCTCGTCACACAGATTCGGATACAAACGGTCCAGCTGTCGAACGCACGGTTGTCACAGCTGTAGCCGATACTATTCCAGCTATAGACATGATTCTCACAATCAAAAGCTTAAGCGGACACGATGACATGGACATAGAAGATTTTTTTAGGACCGTCAAACACGCGAATCGCAGGAGCAGAGAACCCGACTTGTTATTAGATTATATATTATCGGAAAAAATAACAAGAAATGCAGAACGCGCTATTAGATATACACAAATTAACCTTAGGTTGGGTCTCAGCGTTACGTTTCAAATTAGAAAGCTGTAAACAGGGTCCCACGGCACACTAGTCCGATGGAACGGAAAGTAGCAATTTGCATCGAAGAAAAGGAGTGCACTAAAAGGGTATATGCTGCACCTAAGATGTGAAATAGGATTACACGTTAAAGCTGAAAATCTATCCCACCTAAACGAAGCTGAAGGAAGCGCCACCGGCGCGCATAACACTAATCCACCATCCAAGCAATCTGTACCAAAGCCAGCTAATTCTGCACAATTTAAACCGCCCCAGTTTGAACAAAATCAGCCTACTCGAACAGTCTCTGGTAACTGCCATAAGTGCGGAAAGGCCGAGCATTTAATGAGCCAATGTCCGATGAAGATGCCGCGAAATTTTCCACAAAGTGCCTTCTCGAGTCGACTCCACAGGCAGTTCGCAATGTCCGGAAAGAGGTGCGACTCTATTTAGACCAAGTGGAAATTGACCAAGAACAAACCGACCAGCAACTTCAGTGCGAGGATACAGCCGAGTATCTGCCATATCCGGAAGACTTCAGTCAATACGGGGAAGAATGGTAGACGGTTCAGAATACCGAGTATTAGTTGACTCTGGGGCAGCGATTAACCTAATGAAAGAAAATATGCTTAAGAAAGACAGCAAGACTTTTCCCCTCAAAAAGAATTATATAATGGGAAACGACCGGCATCCGTTCCAAACGTTTCATATTGTTTCAAATGATTTCCCATTACCCGAAGACGGTATTATAGGCTTACCCTTTTTCAAAATGTATGATAGATACGCGATCACAGATAAATGTTTAATCCTGGAAAAATATAAATTACCTCTTCATGACGATGGAATATATGCCGAAGCAAATTCCATGAAATATTAATTGTATCCAGACTAATCTACCCGATAAAACCGAGGTCTGGATAAATGAAACTAAAAATATCCCCGAAGGAATGTATCAGGTCAGAAAGGGAATGATAAAAGTACCCCACTTTAACTACTCAAGAATAGAATAGTTAGTATAAGTAAAATCTCCGAGGAAGCGATTCACGAAAATAAACCTGACATGTATCTAAGAATAGCAAACCTCCTATCCAAAACATAATCATAATCCAAAAAATAATATCTCAATATACATATTTTTATACACTGGGGAACGACCCCATACCGTGCACCAGCCTTACGGATCATGAGATCGTTATTAAATAAGGGAAAACCGTAAATAATAAACCTTGTAGACCCCCTCAATGCCATAGACAGTTCGTGAAAGAGCATTTAGACGACCTATTAGAACAGGGAGTAGTATGACACTCCCAACTCCTCTTTCAACTCTCCCATATGGGTGGAACCCCAAAAAGTCGGTAAACTAAGAATGGTAGTAGATCACCGAAAAATAAATAAGGATTCTGATCAGGACGCTTACACGCTTTCTGTGATCGATGATATTTTGAACCACTTAGGTAAAGCAAAGTTCTTTTCAGCCTTCGACCTGAGCTCAGGCTTCCAACAAATATCAATGGAACGAATTATGGAAAATGTTTTGAGAGGACTAGTAGGAAAACATTGTTTTGTTTATTTGGACTATATATTAGCTTTCGGATCAACTATACAAGAGCATAAAGAGAATTTAAGGGTACTACTGGATCGCTTGCGTGAAACAGGCTTGAAACTCCAGCCTGATAAATGTGAGTATTTAAGACCTGAATTAGAATATCTTGGACACCTTATCACAGCTGATGGTGTTAAACTCAACCCAGCGAAAATCTCAGCCGTCAAACACTTCAAGGAAGCTAAGTGTCTGATGTATGTTCAATCCTTCTTAGGACTTGCAGGTTATTACAGAAGATTTATTAAAAACTTCTCACATATCGCCAAACCACTTACAGAACTCACTAACAAAAGTAACCCTATTAATTGGACCAATAAGCACCAACAAGCTTTCGACCGTTTAAAGAAACCCTGTTCACGGCTCCCGTGCTCAGATATCCCGATTATCGGAAGGAATTTCTGCTGACTATCGATGCTTCCAACGTAGGACTAGAAGCAGTACTAAGCCAGGATAGCCACCCTTGTTGTTTTATATCCAGAACACTTAATGGAGCCGAGCAAAATTACTCAACTCCAGAAAAAGAACTACTTGCAGACCGATCACCATGCATTAAAATGGCTCGATAGTGTTAAAAATCCCTCATTAAGGTTATTAAGATGGAGATTACATTTAGCAGCGTATTCTTAGAAAATAATAGAATTCATTAAATGTAAAAAAAAGTTGCTGATTGCTTATCGAGAATGTTCCCGATATCCGACCCACACTAAGAAGCCAAAGACCCAAGCTGACTTGTCATCTAAAGATTTAGAAGAGGCATCCCTTAAAGGAAAACCACCCGATACTTCAGACGATGAATCGAGAACTAGCACATCTGCACCTGAACCAGCCCAAGAAGGAAACTGCCCGAAAGGAAATTGCCTGAACCATCGATAGAAATTGAAACACCGGAAAAAGGCCCAACTATCGTTAACAATGAGCCCTATGACTCGCGGGGAACCCCCACGCTAGATTTCCACCAAGAACTATATGACAAGTTCCAACAGTGGCTGGAGGATAAAATAAAAATCTGTCAATTAGAAAGCCTAACGCAGGTGGTAAACTCTGAAAAAGGATACAGAAAAGAAGAACAAATAACGCCAGCGTTCAGGAGTTGCGACCGTATAACGAATAAATCTGGCTCACCAAGCTAGACGAAATCATTAAAGATTTTCATAACCCGAAGTTAACCATCGCTCAACTTCACTTTCCAGACCCGACAATTCGACCTTTACAAAATATTAAAATTGAGCAATTTCTACTTTATTAGCCAAAATTACACTGTCTACTTGAATATCCACTATTGCTTCTCCATTACCAGCCAATTAACTCAGAACGTAGAGTTGGATATCCTGATAGGTGCTCACGGTTCAACAGCCAACCAGCATTTCGGCGAAAATAAAAGTATAATGAAAGCAAGGCAACTAGGTGAGTGGAAGAACGTGGAAACAGATGTAATTAACTTCGTCAAAAGATGCAAAGTCTGCCAAGTGCAGAAAACTACACGCATGAAAAGACAGGCCGAAGCGATTATACCAGAGACCCCGATAGACCCGAATTACAAGGTTGCAATGGACATCTTTGACCCATTACCTGAAACTATCAGAGGAAACAAATACATCCTTAGCATTTAGGTTTAACTGACAGAGTACTTAATGTTGATTCCTCTTAAAACAACAACTTCTGAAACAATAATAGAAAATCTGTTTAACTATTTTATTTATATCTGTGTAGCACCCAAAAATATACTCACGGATCAAGGTGCAAACTTTTGTGTCAGAACTGGCACAAATATTTTATAACCTTTTTAGAATAAAGCACATCAAAACCACAACTTATCAGCCTCAAAGCAATCGAAGTTTAGAAAGAGCACATTCGGTACTGAAAGATCTCTTAAGGACTTGTATCGAGGACACTCAAGCCCAATGGACGTAGTACTCAAAATCATCACGTTAGCTGATAATACTACCATGCACGATAGTTTAGGAATCAGCCCATTCCAGGCAACTTTCGGAAGAGATAATGCAAACGTACCCTCAACATACTTGCTCGACCTGTGGAAACAAAGGCATGAAAGATACCTGAGGAAAGTGAAGGAAATGTTGCAGTTGCAAAAGGAATGTCATAAGCGCTACCAAGACTCCAGAATAGTGCTGTCCCAACCAATCTACGAAGTAGGGAAAAAGTTAAATTCATTAATGAAGTTCCTTCCCAGAAACTGTCACCCAGTTGGAAAGGTCCTGCGATAATCCTGGAAAATTTAGATAATAACAAGTATATGATAGTCTATAAGAATAAACAATTTAGGATACACACAAAACAGCTTATGCCCTATTATTAGATGCTGACATAATTCATGTCATCAAAATTTTGGTTCTGGATTCCGAGGGAATTCATTTTTCTAACCAAAAGTTTTTATGCTCCCACAGACTATCGACAATTAGGGAAGTGTAAAAGAATAGCCGAATATAGAATTTGCGTAAGGAAATAACCAAATTATTTGTTAGCTAACACCGATCTTTTGTAGTCAGTCACCGTTCATATCACATAACGAAACTCACCTACCCACTACTATTCGATACATTATTGTGAACAGCAAAGAAATATCTTGAGATAATATGTACCGACAGAAACAACACCGAAGTAATTAAGCAACCAACAGGCGACGATTACAAAATCTTTTCCGACCAAATAGACATACCACTTAAAGAAATATGTATAAACAAGTCAGATTTTTTTTCCGGATTTTAGGGACCAAATCCAGTCTACCAAGGGGGGTGTGGCAGTACCATAACTTCCCACTGTAGTTTAGTGTAGCAAGAGCTATATGTTACAGCGCTCAGACCCAGTTTTCAAGTCCATCCCATCCTTTGCGACTCACTGTTCACGTTTGAATAAAGAATAGTCGCACTGACAGAACGTCAGAGCGTCTTTCACTAAAATAAAAGTTAAGTTCATTTTTACCCCTTCACTACTAAAAGAGAGCGAAAAAGTTCCGAATTTATCGAATTTTTTAGCTCGAACAATTTTTTATCAATTCAATTACCTTTGGGATGAAATCTAATCATTTAGAGAACTATCGCTACTTTGATGTCCATGTTAATTCATTTATAGGGGTATTAAATCCTTTTCTCCCATCGCGTACTTAGGAATTCGTCAATTTTTTGCAGCATTGGTTCTGTTGAATCCCATGTTTTTTTAAACAACTTATTTGTTGTCTAAATAAGCAGAGCGTAAATTCTTTACAAATCTAAAATGTAAACCTCCCTTCTTAATTGTTCTCCTACACTTTCCTCTCTGACTTTTCTTATATGAATTCCTTGATCCCCAGCAGTATAACGAGTTTAGAGTCGGGGGATTAGGCTCACCCCAAAATGAATGTTTTAATGGCTTAATGGCTTATTAATGACAATAATGAAAATAATAACAATAGTAATCATAACCCGATGGTAGCTCTGAAAACTCATTCATATTCGACGGTTATCACCTTCAACACTCATGGCCGCTGTGTAAAGACAACAGCAGTAGCAGAAGAATTACAACCTAGACCATGCTTCTAATCATCGCAAAAGAACATTGCACTTTAAATTTTATAATTCAATCTCGTTTTCTTTATTTCGCCAGACTGTTAGGCAAAACAGTATGCAACGGTCGTGTGTGTGGCGCCATTTTCTATCATTTGAAGCGCTCTGGTATTGTCGTCGCCTGCGACGTGGGTGATGCCTGCGTATAAATCAAAGTAATGTAAACATAAACTTTGTATTTTTCTCGGCCTTTTCTATACCTTCTTTTATTACGATTATTTGCCATGCTTTTCTCAGATGCATCTAAAACTTCCTAACAAACACGTCCAAAGTTTTTTTTTCAGTGCAAAGTATTTAATATTGTCTTTCGTTTTTATTAATTATTGCATAGTTTTAGTGTTTATTTCTTTATCACATTTTTTTAGTTTTGCATTTTTTTCCCAGTTTATCACGTTCTACGATAGTTGTAGTGATTTGTTTTGAATTTTTCGTACTTGATTTTTGTACTAAAGGGCACAGGATGCTTTATGCAGTGCAAGGATATTATGATACGTGCTTCGAACAGGGCAGTTAGCTAAGCAGATACGAGACGGAATCTAGTTGCAGATTAATCTGAAGAAATTTAAATGTCTCAAAAAGCACCGTTCACAGGACACTTAAAGCAGATAATCTGTATCCATTTTATCTGACGAAGGTTCAGCATCTTGAACCTTGAGACAATGCGTCCAGAATTCAATTTTGCCAGTGGATCTTGCAGAACGAGGAAATAGTCCTTTTAATTTTATGGGGAGACTAATTATTACTTACAAGAGAAGGAATGTTTAACATACACAATGAACAACAATCAACACGTATGGGAACATGAAAATCCTGATGCTATCAGGTAACGTGATTTTCAAAGAAAATTTGCGATAAATCCAAACACAGAAATCATTGGAAACAAAATTATTGGTCCATTCATTTTGAATGGCTCTATCACGGTAAGTTCATAACACTATAAAATATTTAAAAGTTTAGAAAGTTATGAAAGTAAATAATGCACAGAAAAATCCTCCTGTATTTTTTGTGTTACAAAATTTGTTAACATTTATAAGAGTAAAAATTTTGAACATTATTAGATGACAAGTTTGGCAGTTAAAAATAATTGTACAACCATCCAAGTTTTAGCCTCAGAATGACGTTTTCCAAGATACTTTATATTGTTTAAACATTCCTTATTTGCTTAAGTTTGGCCTAATTTATGAATTCGATTAGTGGATTATTTTATTTTAGTTGCTATTTATTGTTTGAATAATTTATAATATTTTAAATGCAACTTTTGAGAGGAAGAAGGCAGAGAAAAGTTTTTTTTTCAATATGTTTCTTTACTTTCTCCTAATTTTTAGATTTCTTAACATACTGATATTTGTTGAAACAATTCTTATTTGTTTAAAAAATTAATTATCTTATAATATCGCTAATAGGTGGTATGTTCTGAACACAATGGCCTAATTAAGAAATGTCAACACCTATTTCTTAACTTATTCATTTTTTTAAATATTTTTAAAAGCAGGTGTTCACATTTCTTAATTAGGCCAGATTATTCAGAAAAAAATACTAATTTGCGATATTATAAGACAATACATTTTTTTTTAAATAAACATTTGTTCAACAATCAGCAGTATGGTAAGAAATCTCAGAATAAGCAGGAAGTAATGTAACTTATTAAAAAACAGAAAAAAAATTTTATACCTTCCTGTCAAAAGTTACGTTTAAACAATTATAAATTTTTTAAACAATGAATATAAACTGAAATGAAATAACTCACTCTTTTCATTTATATATTAGGCCAGTGCATTCTAAAAATAGCAATAATTCGCGATATTACAAGATAATAAATTATTGAAAAAATAAGGATACTTAAGATAATATTGCGTATCTTAGGAAAAGCAGTATTTAGGCTAAAAATTTGAAACTTGTTAAAAAACTAGCAAAGAAGTTCGATTTTCTAACTTTTTCCGGTTAAAAGTGGGATTCAAGCAAAAATAAGTTGTTTGAAGAATAAGCAAACTATTTAAATAGAAAATGTATTTCTTAAATTAATTAAATAAATCGTAGTATTAATAAAACACGCATTATTCACGATATTATATGAAAATAAAATTGTTAAAATAAACCAAAATTGTTGAAACAATTGAAAATTAATTAAAACATTCATAAAAGCTTGTAATTTATTTGTTCATAAGGATCTATAAAAAAAAATAGAAAAAAGTAGTAATTAAGAGCAATAATCATAATAAAGCAATAATCAGCTATTGGGGCACCATGAAATGGGCTCAGGGGCGTTGAAATTAATAATTAATGATGGATTCGTATTTCTAGCAGAGTTTTCATTAGATCATGGAAGTATAGTCTATACTTTATTATAAATTTTCATGTTTTGGACGGACTTTGTAAAAATTTGTTCATCTTTTAACTTTTTTGGGAACCTAACAAAGGGGGTGGGGGAATCGTAACTTTTGTTTTTTCGAGCCACCCTGGGCCTTACTCCGCTGAAAATACGAGTTCACTTCGGATCACTATAGTTCAGTAGCGTTCGTTGTAGTTCGTGCTTGGATAGATGCTTCACTGTTAGATACTTGCTGTTGTTTCCTGTACTTCTGAATCTAAGATGTAAATAATCATGTTTAACATTAAATACCGCTGCGTTTTTATGAGTGAAGTTCGCAACGTTTACAGAAAAAAACCAGAGAACGAAAATTTGAACAATCACATTACACTCTCATGAATGAGAATGTAATTAAAAATTAAATTATTGAAAAGTGGAAATGTTTTCACTGCTTATGACAGTATTTCATGCCAAAAGCATCCCAAACAGTTTCATACCTCTAGTGTATGTAAACTCACCCCAAATGAACCCCCAAGGTTTCCCAAATTCAGTTAAATGACACTAATTTCAAAAGTCAAAATGTTTGCAATGATTACTGCATTTTATTCCAAAAGCACCTTTAAATAGTTTAATTCCTATAGAGTACGGGGAATCCGCCCCCAATCAAACTCTTAATTTAACAATATTTGCTAAAATTATACTAATTTTAAAAGTCGCAACGTTTACAATAATATATTAATTTAATATGTCTAAATGTTTGCAATGGTTTGCTGCAGCATGTTATGTAAGAAGCGCTACCAACAAGTTTTGTCGCTGTATAACATGTGGAACCCGATGCAAATCAACCCCGTTGGTTAAAAAAATTCCAAACAAAGGCGCTTATATAAAATATCTAAATGTTGGCAATGATTGCTGCAGCATTTTGTTTCAAAAGTACCTCCGAAAAATTTGATTCCACTAGTGAATGTAGAACCCACCACAAACCCTCCCCTTGCGCTACAAATTTTTGGTCAAAATACAGTATTTAAAAAGTCAAAATGTTTGCGATGATTATTCTGCCCTTTCATGCCAAAATCAGAACCAAAAAGTTTAATCACTCTGGTCATAAGTGCATGTAAAATCCACCCCAAATTAACACTCTAAGATTTAAAAATGTTATAAAAATACACTGATTTGAAAAGTAAAAATGCTTGCAATGATTACTGCAGCGGTTGATTTGGGGTAGATTTCACTTACATCAGTGGAATGAAACTGTCTTGTAGTGCTTTTGGCATGAAGCGTTGCATAATCAGTAAAAATATGTCAACTTTAGAAATTAGTGTCACATTATGGCATGTTTAAATATCAGGGGTTGATTTAGGATAGATCCCACATGCACAAGAGGGTTGAAACTTCTGGGTGGTGCTTTCGGCATGAAATTCTGCATTTAGTTAAAGATGTGCTAGAGAGGTTAAACTTTTTGTTAATGTTTTTGGGAGGAAATACTGCCATAATCAAGGAAAACATTCCAACTTTTAAATAATGAATTTTTTATTTGTGCGTTTTTTGTAAACGTTGCAAACTACAAACTCATCACAGTTTAAAAAGTTACTTGATTGTCTCTTGTTTTCTATGAAAAGTAATATAAAATAAATTTATTCAATTGACTTCTAAAATTGAAGCTCAAACCCTAATTTTTACAGCAGCGAATTAACAATAACGAAAGTAACTTTTTATTACCGGACTGCATCTCTGGATCCTCTCGAGTTTTTAGATTAGGACTCTATGCAACCTATTTGCACTAATGATTGACTGGTGTGATAAAAAATATTATGTGACACTCGGCCCCAAGTGTTACTTTGCCTTATCTAAATTGGAGTATTCGTCTCGGCTACGTTTCAACTCCGACTCATTCGAAAACTTTCCCATTCGGACGAAAAAGTGCCACTCACTGTCCCTATATCACAAATAACTATTACAGGGCGCTAAAGTACATCTACGTACCATTTATGTTTTTGTAAGAGAAATGCTTCCTTCTTTTATTTCAATTCTTTTCCTCAATTCTACATCAGTCACTTATTTCAAACAATACTTAAATATTTATACAATTAAATTCATTAAATAAATAAAATGAGTTAATGGTTATTTTTGATACAAGGATCATGAGGGATCCTTGTATCATAAGTACAAAAGTGATAATAAGATAATAAGATCATAAGTGACTCCGACTTGTACTGCAATTTACACGAGGCAAAGTGACACTTAGAGGCCGAATGTCACATTAGGGCGGTCCGAACTTTTTTTTCAAATTTTTATGAATAACAGCCGAAAATTTGTTTTATTTATTTAGAGGTGCCGCAAGCCCCATGAAGTTTAATACGTATTTTACATAAGAAAAAAAGACGTTTTTGTAAATTTTATTCAGAATCCTCAATATAATCTGAATCGAGTTGACAATCAACATTTCTCTTTACAGTTATCCATAGAAAACGAATAAAATATCACTTTTTAAATATCACCCCCATAAGTCTGTTTTACCCCATAAGTGAAAAAATGGGGTTTGCAAGATTTTGGCGCTAATTATATATTTTGTGGTTTTTTTTATTGTCAATTGTTTCTTGTACATAAAATATCATTTCATCCTAATAATTCTATGTTTGCATCAATTGTTTAAACAATTTATGATTGTTTTTACCAATTTTGTCACAAAATAGAGTTTGGAAGTCGCGGTTTTTTCAAACATTTCCCACTTTTTGTCCAATATTTACTTATAGGGAGGTGATATTTCAATAATGTTAACAAAAGGAATTGTTTAAACAATTTATTATTATTCCTAATAATAATAAAATTATTGTTGTTTATGACAATCTTTATTTATGTCAGTGCGTGATCGTTGCGAATTGTTCGGAAATTTTTAACTTTGTGACATTTTTTCACTTAGTGACGTAATAATTATTGAAAATTGCCAACAGAGTTAAAAAAAATTTAATATTGTTTATGACCATCTTCTCTTAAAGAAGTGCTAGAAAGTTGTGGTTTATTTTCGAAGATACGTGTTTTCTCCAAGGCAGGATGGGAGGGAGGCTGATATTAAAATATTTGCTATTCCAAATTGTCCTTTACGCTTTGCAATAAACTTTTTGATGTGATTAAAAAAAAGCTTTGTTTTTAAATTAATTTTTTTAACATTTCGAAAAGAATAAAAATAATTCAATGAAGAGAACAATACTATTTAAAAAAATAAGTTTTGTTGAGGTGGACTTATTATTTGTTCTTAACTAAAAAGACGAAGCAAAGTTAAAGATTTTAGAAAAAATCGCAACTTTCTAGCACTTACGTAAGAGAAGACAGTTATAAACAACATGAAATTGTTTAAACAACTTTTTTTGTTAACTTTCAATAATTACTACCTAACTAAATGAAAAAAGGACAGAAATGTAAAAATTTCAGAAAAAAACCGTAACTATTAGGAATTTATATGGATTAGGATGGTCTTAAACAACAATAATTTGTTGAAAATTTCAGAAGAAACCGCAACATTCTATAATTACGCAGAAAGAATATTATTAAAAATGATAATAAATTGTTTAAACAATTATTTGTATTAACTTGAATTACTTATTACTTCACTCCAATTGAAAATTGGACAAAAACCAGAAATTTCAGAAAAACCGCATCTTTCTAGCATTATAAAAATGGAATAATAATAATAATAATAATAAATTGTTTAAACAAAAAATTTTCTTGACTCTAATTAATTAATTCACTTATTTTTACTAATAATTGGACAAAAAGTAAATTTTTTTGAAAACTCCAATTTTCTAGCATTATTCTGAAAGAATATCATTACCAATAATAATAAATTGTTTAAAAAATTACTATTGTTAACATTAAAGAACTAATAGTAACTAGGAGTATTTTATATATCAGAAATCATTTTCATTTAAAAAACCCGCAAAAAAATTATAATTAGCGCCAAAATCTCTCAAAACCCATTTTTTCACTTATGGGGTTTCTTTGGGACTTTATAAAACGTACTAATAGGGGTAGTATTGGAAAAGTGATAATTTATTCGTATTCTATGTAGATAATATTCAGGATTATCAATAAATTTTACAAAAATGTCTTTTTTCTTATGGGAAATACGTGTTAAACTTCATGCGGCTTGCGGCACCTCTGAATATCATTTTTTTCAAGAAAAAAAAGTTTATTTATTTTTGTGTTGATTGGAACAAATTTGTGGCCATTATTCAAAAAAATTCAAGAAAACAAATTTGAATGCATTTTGGACTACCCTAGAGGGTCCACAGGCGGATTCCGGTAATGTGCGTGGGGTAAGAAGTCGATACTAAAATACCCTAAGTACCGTAAATGAATACATAAAATACCCAAAATACCAATGTTACGGTCATTGCTAAAATGTGCTACTTTAGGTATCGTTTGCAGTACTTAAAATGGCAGGTATTTTAAGCTTAGGGCTAATTTGGGCCGCAGTCCCAAATTTAGGGCTCTATTCTTTTTTGTAAAAAATAGTGTTTGCGCTAGCTTATCGTTAAGCTGGCCGAACCTTGCTGTAAAACGTACTAAAAATGATTTTAGAGGAAACTCACCTTATAGAATAATTTAGGGCTCATTTAGGGCTCTGGGAATATGATAATCAAAAATAAAAAAAAATGTTTAAACAATTTTTGTTTAAACAATCGTACTGAAAATAAACTGAACAAATTTATTTTCTTATCCCATGTTAAGACTCACTTAGGGCTCCCCGAATATGATATATGAACTTTAAAAAAAAAATTAAATAATTATTGTTTAAACAAATTTGCAAAATTTTTTTTTTATTTCCATTTCATAATTTCAGGATCATTTAAGGCTCCTTAAATATCTTCCACCGAAAGTCGTGCGATTTTTCCTTTACCCCCTTTTTTCGTTATGTATGATGTTGTGCCACCTTAACGTTGTAAAAAATACTTGAAGAAAATCAAAAAATCTATTCTTTTCTCTTGCATAATTTAGGGCTCCTTGATGACTAATTTGGGCCCTTAGACCTGAATTTAGGGCTCTATTATTATTTGTAAAAAAAAATGTTTGCGCTACCTTAACGTTAAGCTGGCCGAGCATTGCTGTAAAACGTACTAAAAATGATTTTAGAGCAAACTCACCGCATAGAATCAGTTAGGGCTCATTTAGGGCTCGTGGAATATGATAATCAAAAATTTTAAAAAAATGTTTAAACAGTAATTGTTTAAACAATTTTTTAAAAAGTTTATATCATATTCGGGGAGCCCTAAATGAGTCTTAACGTGGGGTAAGAAAATAAATTTGTTTAGTTCATTTTCAAAACGAATGTTTAAACAAAAATTGTTTTTAAAATTTAAAAAAAAATTTGATTATCATATTCCCAGAGCCCTAAATGAGCCCTAAATTATTCTGTAAGGTGAGTTTGCTCTAAAATCATTTTTAGTACGTTTTACAGCAATGTTCGGCCAGCTTAACGTTAAGCTAGCGCAAACATTTTTTTTTACAAAAAAGAATGGAGCCCTAAATTTGGGAATGCGGGCCCAAATTAGCCCTAAATGAGCCCTAAATTATGAAGAAGGTTTCATCTCGACACCTCAATAGTGTTGTGCCAGCTTAACATACCTTAAAATGGCACTTATGATGGCGTTGTGATAAAAATAATTTTTTTCCTGACCGATGTTATGTGTCCTTGTTCATAATGTAAAAATTTGTATTTCAAAGTTCTCGTCTTAATTATTTTCAAATTTATTATTTTTTAATTAAATAATGGTAATAATGCGTCCTCCCAATAAGAAATTTGCAAGACTTACATTGGCGCAATATTAGACTGGATTCTATGTCGTCTTACATGTCTCAAGTTCATAACGATTCCGTAGGGCGCACAATAACTAACCTTCCTCACAGACGCTCTTTCAGAACTCTCAGAAGATGTTCCACTTGCTGTTCGCCAGAATATCATTTTCCAACATGATGGATGTCCAGCTCATCGATCCGCAGAAGTTGTACGATTTCTAAGTAAGCAGTATGGCGAACAGTGGATTGGATACAAAACAATAAATCAAAGGCATATTCGGTGGCACATTCTACATGCGATTTAATTCTTTTATGTACACTTTGACAGTTTAAAAAAATTTATAGATCATGTGACTTTATTTTAGTTCTTTGATTAATAAAGAAACTAATTTATTTTCATATAATTACATTCCTAAGAAAGTTATAATGTCATTTCCAGATCTCCTGATCTCACACCAACGGACTTCTTTTTCTGGGGGTACATGAAAGATGTCGTTTATAAAGATCTACTTCCTAGAGATGAAAATAAAATTGAAATGGAGGTAATTGTACGACTTTATGTGGCAGTAGCGATTTTAGAGGAAGAATATTACAAAGGTTTACGCAAAGTGTTTTAAAACGAGCCCAAGCTTGCTTGGATGCTGGAGGATCTCAATTCGAGTAATCGATTAAAAGGATGTACTTTGATGTAGAAGACTAGGAAAAGATAGTATAAACTAGCTAAAATTCAATCTCTGATGTGTCCACTTTGCTTGCATTTACAATTTTATGGTACTCATTTGACTTCCTTATAGAAAGTCAAAATAAAAACTTATGAATAGGTAAATCAAAATGTCTCGAATGAAGGAGCCTTTTCTATTCTTGCTTGAACTTTGAATTATGTTAATGAAATAAGTTTTTCTGTTTAAAACCGACTTTTCAAATTACATGAATTACTACAACTTCTGCACTGTCCAATACAATGTCTCAATATTATAGGTAAATCATTTTGTGTCAAATCAAGGAATCTTTTCCATTTTTACGGTAATGTTGAATTATGTTAATAAGAAAAGTTTAAATATAAAAAAATGATTAATTTTGAAATATTATACATGGCCATAACTTCCTTTCTTTTTAATAAAATGTACCTCTTCGTACTTATAGGTCAATCGGTTCATCCTGAGCCAAGGAATCTTTTATAATTTTGCTTCAACTTTGAATTATGGTAATAAAAATTGTTGTTGCAAAAAACTCAGATTAAAAAGATAAAGTGCTAAAAAAAGGTAATAATTAACATTTTTCGAAATCCCTTAGGCAGGTTTGAGGTATTAGTTTATAAAATAGGCGCTCCAAATTTAACCGATTGATCTGTAGCCGTCTTCAAGTTATTGTGTTCAGAAAAAATGGTAAAAACTAAACACTCACACACAAAAACACATCCGGACCATTGTTTAGGACATTGTATTAGACATTTTTTAATTAACGAAAGTTATGAACATACTGTGATAGACAAGTATTACCAAATGTTGTTATGTCAAGGACATATTTATAAAAAGCTGTTATATAATACCAAAGAACAGAATCTAGAACCAATTATAATAATATAAAATGTATACGGTAAAAGAGAAATTTATTGGTAAATAAAAATGATTGCTACATAACCTAAGTTTTACTTAATTTTGACGAAAAAATCAGGCTGCCAGAAGCTTCTCTTAATTCGAATATTTTTCGTTCTTTCACAGTAGTCAAAAAAATTTCTCTAACACCCCTTGAAGAAATTTTCGATCGATCTTAGTGCAAGGGCGGTTTCTAGAGGATGTTAGTATATCATCTCCTGGGTCCTTAAATTGTTAAAAAAAATAATGAGGCGAAAAATTAGTACTACTTCAGAAATTTTTCCTTCCTTATTAGTAGGAGATAAAAGAAATACTGTTAACAGTGCGGCAATAAATATTTATCGCTTCGGAAATCTGTTATTCTTTCGAAGTAAGGGATAAACAAACATCTATAAAACCCCTTAAATTAAATATGTACCGGCATTACTGCGAAGCAGTTTTCTTATACATGGTATACCATTATTCCCTGGGTCATTCATTTGATAAAAAAAAGTAATTGGGCTAAAAAATTTGTTGACTTTTTTTTAAACCTTTAAGCTTTTTTTTTAATTAATCTTGAGGATGTTAGGATTTCATCCCATTGGTGATTAAGGTTATGAAATCTAATCAGTAAGGGATGTAAATACTTTTAGAACACCTTTTTCAGTGAATTTTGATCACTTACTGTAAGCGTGGTTTTTTTTGAGGATGTTAGAATATTACTTCTGGTTTTTTTTAAATTATTGAAAAAATATGTGGGACAAAAAACTTTGATGACCTCGTAAATTTTTCCTTTAATCTTGATAGGGGATAAACAAATATTCCTGAACCCCTAATCAAATTCTTATCGATATCATTGCAAGAGTAGTTTCTAGAAGATGTTCAGATATCACACCCTGGGTCATTGAGTTGACGGAGAAATCAGTAGGGCCAAAATCTTTAATCACTTCGGAAATTGTATGATCTTTTACAGTAGGAAACTGAAGCTTGCAAAGTTTATGATAACCGAAAAAAAGAACGATAAAAATGGTTTTCTCAAAGCAGCAAAAGTCTCTAAAAGTATATTTTTTGATAATCATTTCATTCAAGGCCTAAATATCATCAAAAAAGTTACATCCCCCTAGATAATGTGGAACACCACAGTTTACATGTGGCAATTACAATATTCACCAAAAATACAATACATGATTTGAAAGTATGAAATTTTCTTTTTTTGTTCAATCTCTGTGCATCAAATGAAATAAGTTTATGAATGAAAATTGAAGACTTCTTAGTCTAGAAAGTGTGGAAAAATTATTCGCCGCTTCGTAGGCTACGCGTATTAACGCCCTCAATACGAAGCTTGATCGAACCAAGAAGACCCAGGCGCCTAAAAAGGGAAGAATCTCAGCCGCTTACATGTACAGAAGAGGACATGCAAGTGTTAACAGCGGGGTCCTCGTGTTAAAGTTTTTCTGCAGGTTTGAAGTGTTAGGGATTGAATTTGTGTTCCAAATTGGCGAGGGGGATGTGTTACATCCTGAAAATTATACATTTTTTGACGTAAGACTAAAATTAGGCGCAAAACTACCTTATCCCATGCGGAACCTGGTAAAACACCAATTATACCCGCGCGCAATAACGGTTCTCTCTGAGTTTGAACCTAATTATGGTAACTGTGCTGCGGTCGGTAGTATAGAAACCAAAAGATACATACAGTGTTACCAAAGAGGGATAAGACCTCAGAAAAAACCGATGATGGATCATTGGAACTGCATTCTCCGATACTAAGATTAAAGAATAACCATAATTATAACTATCATCGATACGAGTTTATTTATTTTTCAGGTAATTTAAAAATATAACAAGTGAAATACAATTACATGAAGTATAAATACACACGTTTTATGTAATAAGTAAGAATCTTTTAACTTTATACTCCAGTTCATTTCAGTGAGTAACCCACTTAGTGGAAGAACCGATACATGGTCAGACGCACGGTAACCTAAAATATCTGACTAGAGCTATCACCTATGGTTAAATTAATGATCATAATCCTCAAAAGTAAAGAGTAGAGATATGCGATTGCCGGTCACCGCGGACAGCGGCAGACGTTAGTTATCATATCTCATAGCAAGGCTCGCGAGTATCAAATGACCGACAGTCTCAGTAGACGTAAATATTCTCCATCCGAGAAAACTTAAACCAGCACGTATTAAATAAAAACATGATGTTGTGACGGTTTTACCGATACCCATGTTGTGACAGTTTTATTGATACACGGCACGTGTTCACAAGTAGGGACGTAGAACTATATAAACCCCGAATCTTCTCTATAGAAGGGTCTTCTGTCTCAAGCAGTTATACTGTCCACTCCATCTACGTGAACGAACAAGTTCGACAAAGTCGCGTACTTTAAAGTCAAATTTAAATCAGTTACCTTGCTCGAGTCGCGTACTAAGTCCCGTCGGCTGAGACTTTCGGTCGACGTTAATTGAGTCTTTCTCGAATAAAATCCGCTGTGTTAACATTCGTGATAAGAACTCAAGTGTGGATTGGGCAGCTGTTTAGGGCCCTGTATCGCACTAAAAT
>JAAAKG020201766.1:0-23468 GCA_010014905.2 Druon quercuslanigerum
TTTTATTTAAAAAAAAGTTTGTTTTGAGTTTACTGCCTGTGTAAAGAATATGTTTTATGATATTTTTAAGGTTCCTGAGGTTCAAAGTAGTGAAAAATTGGTTTTTATCTCTAAAATTGAATAAATATAATATATGCTGATTATAAATCTCATTTTTCTCGAAAACAAAGGAAAATAGGAATAGCAATTCACAGTTCAAAATTGCTCTTCCCAAAATCTATAAAAATATATGCTTACCAGATGTAGATCTTGTGTATTTTAACAAAAATTTTATTAAAAAATATATAAAATATCTTAAAGTGACTAAATAGCATTTAGTTTGATAAACTTCAAGAGTTTATTTTTTTAACTTTTTTTTTTAGTTGAGTATCAATATTCAAATTTGTCCCACTTCCTAAAGTATTTAAAATTATATTCTTACCAGCTATTTATTATGTGTATTTGAACAAATATTAATATTATATCGATTTTTCTACGTTTTTTTTTGATTTTTTCAAATACACCTGCTAAATATCTGATGAGAATTTCATTTTAAAGACTTCAGGAAGAGGTGCGAATTTGCATATTGATAATCAACTTAATTAAAGTTTAAAAAAATAAACTTACAATGTTTATCAAACTAAATGCTATTTTAGTCGCTTTAACCCATTCATGCGTAAATGCACTTTTTTGTGAACACATTTTCAAGTACACAATTCTCTTGGAAAAACAAAGTTATTTTCGAACAAAATCCTACATAGGAAATTTTCGATGGTTCTCTTTGAGAATCTGCTAATTATTATGTAAAAAAATTCAATAACTTTATTATTTTTGAGTTAAAATAAAAAAAGTCAAAATTTTTGTATAATTTTTTTTAAATCAATTTTTGTTATTCTTCCTGTATTTGGATAATCATATTACCCCTAGAAATCGCGATCGGAATGTCTAAAGTTTTCAAAACCAAGAGTTTGAACTTTTTTTCAGCTGACAGTTTTTCCAAAAAGACGGTTTTTGTGAAACAACGTCATATTAAACTTAATGATTTTTTTTCTCGAAAAGTATCAACGAAAAAATGTTGCAGTTCAAAAATTGCTTATAATTGCTTAAAGAATACGTATGAATTTTCTCAGAAACAATTTTTGTACTGTAACACTTTTTCGTTAAATTGAGAGATGAAAAAAGTTCAAAAGCTTGGTTTTGAAAATGCCAGACATTCGGACCGCGATTTATAGCGGTAATATGAATATCCAAATGTAGAAAGAATAAAAAAAATTAAACAACAATTTTTACGTTTGTTTTTAAACTCAAAAATTATAAAGTTATTGAATTTTTTACAAAATAAGTTGCAGATTCTCAAAGAGAACCTCGAAAACCTCCTATGTAGGATTTTAGTCAAAAATAACTTTGTTTTTCCAAGAGAATTGTGTACTTGAAAATGTGTGCACAAAAATTTGCATTTGCGCATTAATGGGTTAATATATTTTTTATACATTTTTAAAAGAATTTTTGTTAAAAAACAAAAGATTTACATCTGGTAAGGATAGAGTGTTATAGATTTTGGGAAGAAGAACAACCTTAAAACTATAAATTGCTATTCCTATTTTGCTTTGTTTTCAAGAAAAATTAGATTTCTAATCGGTAAAAATTATATTTGTTCAATTTTAGAGATAAAAACAAATTTTCCCTACCTTGAAGCTTAGGGACCCTAACAATCTCATGGAAAATATACTTTATATAGTCAGCGAAATAAAAACAAACGTTTAAAAAAAATGTGTTATAGTTCGTTACACTAAATGCTATTTTAGTGGATTTTTTCTATACTTTTGGAATAATTTATTAAATAAAAAAAAAAACATTCCTGGAAAGAGTACAATTTAATAGATTTTTTTCTTTATTTGGTCAAAATAACTGGGGACGTCGCAAACCACGTTCAAAAGAAAATCTGGATGTGCAAGTACTTTTAGGTTCAATAATTACAAATAAATTGTTTATGGTTTATAATAATCTATTCTTCTTTTTTAATATAATTCTATAATTTTAAGTAAATTGTACAATTTTATTTTGATAAAATCTACTGAATTTTCTTTGTCCCAATATTGGACGATCTGAGTAGATTCAAAAATATAAATTTATATTTATTTAGTATAAAATTAATAATTCATTTTTTCTTCTGATCGATAAAATATTATATTAGCCACTTATTATAATCGTTTTTGTACCAAAAATTACACTTCCTATTTTAAAATTTCGTTTGTGTGGGTTAGCTTTTCGTAACTGTCCAGTATTGGTCGGTTTACCGATTTTCAACTTAAACTATGGAATATTCAAGTGGAATAAGTTAAACATACAATTAAAAAAATTACATTACACAACAATAACTTTGAAACAAAAAACATAACCGACAAAAAAAAAATTACATTTTCAAACAAAGTGATGAATTTTCAACTAAAATTCTAAATCGTTGTCTAGAATAATTGAATTTTTAACCAGAAAGATGTATTTTCAACTAAAATGATGAATCGTTAACTATAATTCTCAGTTGAAAAAATTCCTTTTCATCTAAAGAAAAAACAAATTGTCACTCAATAGCTCACTTTTTAAACCAGAGAAAGGAATTTTAAATTAAAATTATAAATCTTCAACAACAAAAGAGTTTACCTTCCAACCAAGTAATTTTATTTCCCATCTAGAAGATAAAATTTCAACTAAAGTGATAAATATTTAACAAAAATACTTTAATATTTAACAGAAAAAAGAATTTTTTAACAGGTAAATTAACTGTGAAAGAAATAATAATTTTCTACCAAAAAAATTGAGTTGTTAAATAATACGTAGATTTCCAACAAAATAGTTGAATTTTCAATAAAAAAAAGACCAATTTTCATCCAAATTGTTGAATTTTGAACTAGGAAAGATTAATTTTCAATCAAAAATAGAACAGTTAAATTTTCAGACGAAGAAATTTATTTTCAATCAATCTGATGAATTTTCAATTAAAATGATGAATCTTCAACAAAACAATTAATTTTTAACAACAGAGTTTAATTTTCAACCAAGCAATTTTATTACCTAACTAAAAGATGAATTTTTAACTAAAATGATAAATATTTAAATTTTTGACAGAAAATGAGAAGTATTAAACAAGAACATTAGCTTTCAAAGAAAAAGATCATTTTCGTAAAAAAAAAGGAAAAAATGGATTTTTGATTCAAATACGTGGATTTTTTACGAAATAGTTGAATTTTCAACTTTAAAATACGAATTTACATCCAAGTTGTTGAATTTTGAAATAGGGAAGATCAATTGATACATTTTTATACTTAGACTACAGTTGAATTCCAAAAATCTTTAATTAATTTTAAATGTACAGTTGATCCACTAAAACGATTTTTATTTAAAATTACAAATTGCAAGTACTTTTAATTTTTTATATTTTAAGTCTTAAAACCCGTATTTTCAATTTCTTTAAATCGAAAATTTCTTAGTGAATGATTTCATAACTGGAAAAGTTAAAAAGTGAAACTAAGTTTTAACAAAAATTAAGAACAAACTTATTTTAAAACGCATTATATAGTGTGATATTTGAAGTGATTGGATATATTTTTCTTCTAAAAATTTTTTAAAAGCTTGGAAATCTGTAAAATCTTACAATAAAAATTCTGTTGGAATTTTTGTGATATGTTTTGCAATATTTGTTAAATCATTTGTACATTTTGAAATCCTTGAAATATTTAAGGACATTGTCAAATCTTGTAAAGTTTTAGAAATCTTTGTGAAACCTAGCAATTTTTCTGAAATCTTTTTAATCTTTGAATATCTTTTGCCATATCTGAGAAATATTTGAAAAATCTTTGCGAAATCATTGAAATCTTCATAAAATCTTAGACATCTATAAGATCTTTAAAATATTTGTGAAATCTTTGCAAAATCTTGGAAACTTTTTGGGATCCTTAGAAATATTTGTGAAATTATTCAAACATTTGAAACTTTTTGTAATCTTTGAATTATTTTTGATGTCTTATTTTCTAAGGTGTATTTTTTTCTTGTTAATTATTATTGAGAAATAAATCGAAAGTTTGTGAAAAAATAGGAAAAGGGTTAGAATTCTGTGACCCCTACAAATCAAACATACAACGATTGAAGTCACTCACTTGGGGCAAAGGTGCAGTACCAGTAAGAAGCGTATATTGTCTAAAGGTATCCAGAGGTTTTGGACCCAGCAGGAAAAATACATCAATAACTCCCGACTCGGACATAAAATGAGCAGCAACTTGAGGCTTCTTTGATCCAGAAACAAAATTAACAATACTTTCCACCACATTGTTATCAGCACTAGACAAAACGTCGACCCAGGTTTCTGCTGCGTTGTGCCAAAAGATCCCCGAAGTTTTCTCTTTTCTACAGAAAAAAAATTCACTATTACTTTCGTTCTGTACCCTAGAAATCGACCAGGGAGAGGCAAAGTATCAATTTGCACCCCTTTGAAATCGAATAAATAAATTCATCGGGTAGTCGGGCCGGAAATCTTTCAATTATTTCTATCTGAAATATTTCAAATCTTTAAGATCTCATTGCAACCTTTGTCAAATCTTTTCGAAATATTTGGTAATATTTGTCAAAAATTTTCTAATCTTTTTAATCTTTTTTTAAATATTTAGGAACTTATTTAATTATTTTTATTCTATCCCAAATCTCTTAAATTTATCGGAACTATTTGTAAAATAATTTAAATCTTTCTGAGATCAGTTCAGTTCATATTTGAAATATTTTTGACATATTTGGTAATATTTGTCAAGTTAATGAAATCTTCGGGAAATCATTAAAGTCTTTATTGACTCTTTTAAAGCCAACCGAAATCTTTGGGAAATCATTGGAAACTTTAAAATTTATATGAAAATTTGGCGAAATATTGGAAAATTTTCTTCAATCTGTGAAATCTATCTGAAATCTTTCTGAAATAATATGAGTCTTTGTAAAATCTTTTTAATCTATCCGAAATCTGTACAAAATATATGAAATCATTCTGAAATCTCCTGAAAATCATTTCAATTTTCTCAAATATTAAAAAAAATATTTAGGTATTTTGTGAAATTATTTAAATCTTTAAATCTTTGTGAAATCTTTCCGAAATTATTGAAAACCTAGTGAAATATTTTTTAATATTAATGAAAATATTGAAATTTTTGTGAAATAATAGAAAAATTTGTGAAATCTTTAAAATCTATCTGAAATCTTTGGAAAATCATTAAAAACTTTGTGAATTATTTAAAAAACTATGCGAACTCTTTGAATTATTTTCGAAATATTCAGTAATATTTGTGAAATCATTAGGAAGCCATCGAAACCTTTGTTCAATATTTAAAATCTACCTGAAATCTTTGTGCAATAATAGAAGTCTTTGTGAAATCTTTTCAATCTATCTGAAATCTTTGAAAAATTACTACAATCTTTATGAAATCTTTTAAATCTATCCGAAATCTGTGAAATCTTTGTGGAATCATTACAAAATCATTAAAATCTTTTTCCAATATTTGAAATCTATCTGAAATTCTTGCGAATTTTTTGAATTCTTTGCGAAATCATTGAAATATTTTTAAAGTCCTTGTATTATCTATCTAAAATCTTTGTGAATTATCTTTAAATCTTTGAGAAATATTTCAAATATTCGGTGATATTTGTAAAATTATTGAAATCGTTCCGAAATGATTATGGTCTTTGTGAAGTTTTTTGAATCTATCCGAAAATTTTGAAATCTTTGGGGAAACATTGAAATCTTTGTGAAATAAAAGAAGTCTTTGTGAAATCTTTTCAATCTATCTGAAATATTTTCGAAATATTTGAAATCTTTATGAAATTATTGTGTAACCTTTGGGAAATGATTCAAGTATTTGTAAAATCCTTTTAATCTATCTGAAATATTTCTTCGAGAAATCATTAAAATCTTTGTGAAATTTTCGGTAATACTGATGAAATTATTTACATTTTAAATCTATCCGAAATCTCTGTGGAATCATTAGGAAATCATTAAAATCTTTGTTCAATCTTTGAAATCTTTCTAAAATCTTTGCAAATTATTTGAATTCCTTGCGAAATTTTTGAAAAATCATTGAAATCTTTGTGAATTATTTAAAAATCTTTGCGATAGATTTGAAATATTCGCTAATGTTTGTAAAATTATTGAAATCTTTCTGAAATCCTGTTGAATATTTGAAATTTATCTCCAATCAAAAATCAATCTGAAATCTTTGTGAAATGATGGAAAATGCTGTGAAAACTTTTAAATCTATCTTAAAACTTTGGGAAATCATTGAAAAATTTGTGAAATGTTTGTGAATTATTTAAACAAATTTTCAAAATATTTGAAATACTTTTGAAATATTCGGTAATTTTTGTGAAATCTTCGAAAAATGATTGAAGTTTTGGTGAAGGCTTTTAAATCTATCTGAAATTTTAGCAATCTTTATAAAATCATTGTGAACTCTTGTAAATCTACCCGAAATCTGTGAAATCTTTGTGGAATTATTACAAAATCATTGGAATCTTTCTTCAATCTTTGAAATCTATCTAAAATCCTTGCGACTTACTTGAATTCTTTGTGTAATATATATGGAATCTTTGTGGAATCATTTAAATCTTTGTAAATTATTTGATAATCTTTGCGAATGATTTGAAATATTCTGCAATATTTGTACAATTATTGAAATCTTTCAGAAATGGTTGATGTCTTTGTGAAGTCTTTTGAATTTATCCGACATTTTTTTAATCTTTGTTGAATCATTGAAATTTATCTTAAATCTTTGTGAAATATTTGAAATCTTTATGAAATCATTGAGAAATCTTTGAGAAATGATTGAAGTCTTTGTAAAATCTTTTAAGTCTATCCAAAATTTTTGCGGAACCTGTGAAATCTTTGGGTAGTCATTGAAATCTTTTTGAAATCTATACCGGTACTTATTATTTATTTTTTACTATTTATTTATTATTTATAATCAATCTCTACATAGTATAATATTATTATACTATGTCGAAATTGTATTATTCAATATTATAAGTTTATGCTACTGTCCACCTCCTAGAAAAAAGGTTTTGCCGCTTCTGGCTTTAATACTTTTTTATCTTTTCCCAGAAAATATTGTCACATACCCATGTGCGTAAAGAACAGGCACGGCTCCGTAGAGAGACATTCCCTCATTAAGTTCATACTCAAATACATCTAAATTGTACAATCTGTAGGGATCTTTGGATTTTGTGGATTTTAGGGCCAAGGAATCAGCATGTTCTGGAATTCCGTAGACATTTTCAGCTCCAGGGAAACTGAAGTCCAAGGCAATCGCTTCTGGTCCCAAAGGTTTTGTGTCATGATGCGATTTGAAGTTTTCTTCCCAAGCACCGGGATCACTATCGGCTCCATCTCCTGGATGTTCAGATTCTACTTCCGGTTTCGGTTCCTCCACCTTTTCAGCCCCATCTGGTTCCGGCTCTTGTTTTCTGAAAATATTCGAAACAATTGGTACAATATAAACAAAATTTAACAGGATGTCTATCAGGGTGTATCGAAAAAACAAAAATTTGTTTGCGGAAAGTTCTAAAAGAAATGAAAACTTTCTTTTGTCAGACAAAAACACTCCCCTAAAGTTAAAAAAAAATCCTTCGGTATCGTAGATATGGCTAAAAATCTAAAAAACGAAGCACTCCTTCAAATTTAAGCAACAAACATTTTTTTGAGACTTAAATGATTAATAAAAATCGGCTGAAGCAAGCGGATGTATACCTGTATAGCGATAATTTAGTTAAAATATTTTTTGCCCTCCGTAATTGACTTTGAAGATTTAAAAAATCGAAAAAGTCGACTTTTTCGCTACTTTCTTAAACTTACGGTTAATTACTCGACTATTTGACCATATAATGTATGATATATATTAATGGGAATGTATTTGTAATATGTTGCAACAATAATATATAAGCAATGTTGAAATTAAAATAATTTTTATTGGCTTTGAATTACAAGAAAATATTTAAAAGTGATATATTGCTCTTTACTTCACAATAAAATTCATTTTCGGTATATAAATTATCAGAAAAAATAGTTCGAAGCAAGTAGATTTTTACCTGCATAGCAAAAAATTAATTAATTAATAATCACGACTTAATTAATTATTAATTAATTAATCATTATTAAATTAAAATTAATTAAAATAAAATTTGCTATACAGGTAGTACAAACCCATTCGCTTCGAACTATTTTTTCTGATAATTTATATCACGAAAATTAATTTCATTGTCAAATAAAGAGCAGTATATCACTTTTAAATATTTTCTTGTAATTTAAAGCCAATAAGAATGATTTTAATGTCAACATTCCTTATATATTATTGTTTCAATATATTGCAAATACATTCTGATTAACGTATATCATATACATTATATGGTCAAATTGGTCGACAAATTTACCGCGATTCTAAGATTATAGCGAAAAAGTAGAATTTTTTGATTTTTTAAAACTTCAGTCAATTACGGAGGGTAAAAATGTTTAAACGGAATTATCGCTGTACATGTAGAAATCAAGTTGCTTTGAACTATTTTTTTTATCATTTAAATCTCAAAAAAGTGTTTGCTGTTCAAATTCGAAGTGCTTCGTTTTTTAGATTTTTAGCCATATCTACGATACGGAGACAGAAGGAATTTTTTTGTGAAACTTTAGAAGAATGTTTTTGACTATCAAAATAAAATTTCCATTGCTATTAGAACTTCACGCAACCAACTTTTTGTCTTTTCGAAAAGCCCTAGTGGCCAGCAATTCTTAGGAACAAAATTTAAGGTCTTTTCTTGGCTTTATATGTTAAGAAATAAAGTTTCTTTTTTTACATAAAATAATTAAATAATTGTTTGCTATACATGTAAAAGATGAAAAATGTCATTTTTTATTGATCAACAATTTCTAAAGAAAGCAGAATCATAAAAAAAAAATTCTTAATTTTTTGCGAACATAAGTCGTCTTTGATAAATCTTTGGGAATATTTTTGAAACCTTTGTAAGATCTTTGAAATCCTTTAAAGAATTTAAAATCTTTGTGAAATCTTGAAATTTCTGTGAAATATTTATCAAATTTTTAAAAATCTTTATGAAGTCTTTGAAATATTTGGTAAATATTTCTTTAATTTTCTTTTAAATTTGAAATCATTTAAAATCTTTAAAATGTTTTGAAATATTTCAAATATGCTGAAATCTTTATGAAATTTTTATGAAATCTTTGAAATATTTGTGAAATCTTTTGTATTCATTTGAAATCGATCAAATATTTGAAAACTTTCAAAATTTTGGTAAAATCTTTGAAATCGTAGTCAAATGTTATGAAATCTTTCAAACAAATTTTAAATCGTTTAAAATCTTTAAAATGTTTTGAAATATTTCAAATCTGCTGGAATCTTTATGCAATTTGTATCAAACCTTTGAAATGTTTGTGAAATCTTTTGCATTCATTTGAAATAATTAAAATATTTGAAATCTTTGTGAAATCTTTTGTATTTATTCGAAATCAATCAAATATTTTAAATTCTTGAATTCATTATGAAATATTTTTATTATTTTTATTTTCGTTTGAATTAATCACTAAAAACTGTTGAAATATTCTAAAACCTTTTGAAATTGTTTAAAATCTTTGCAATGTTTTGAAATATTTGACAAATCTTTGCCCATGTTCAGATATTTAAAATCCTGGAAATCTTTTGAAAGTTTAAAAATCTTTGTGAAATTTTGGAAATCTTGTCAACATGCCTTTTTCAAATCCTTAAATCCTTTTTAACACTTTGAAATCCATGAAATCTTTTTGAAATATTCAAAATCATTTTAAATTTAATAAGCCTATAACATATTTTAAAATCTTTTGAAATATTTAGAATTATTTTGTAACTTTTTGAAGTTTGGTGTGTGCGCAAAAAACGAGTGGCAAACCCAGGTTTTCAAAGTTTCTGGACACTCTGAAATATATATTATTGCTCAAAAATAAAAATGGAATTCGACAATTTTACTCTCTAAACTTCCAAAGATGGATAATTTAAAAAACGGGCAAATGTTCTTACGGTTCTGGTTTCGTTCGGATATGTTCGAAGCGCATTAAGCCTCGAGCATTTGCAGAAATGACAAGTTGGTCCTGAGAGTACAAATCGACTTTGAAGGGCCTAACGGACAAAACAGCCTTGTTTGGTCCACTCTTGACTGTTATGGACTCTTCTGATTTTTCAACTGAGTCGATCTTAGAAACTTGAGGCTCTGCTTGAAGGGCAAGTTCCACTTCGTATCTTGGATGCAGTGGAGCTTTTTCATTGATGTAAAGCCTGAACGTATTATCACGAAGAGCTGTTAATTTTAAGAGGTACAAAATTCCTGTATCCTTATTGAAAAGATCAGCACTCAGAGTGGTTTGATTATAAGACACGGTGCTTGACAAAAGTTCATAAGGCGTCTTTCCAGGTTCCACTTTTCGACATCGTCTGAAAAATTTAAACAGTATTAAGTTATAACAAATAGATTACCTACTCAACTCCTGAAAAAAAATCCCTGATAATTACACGTTTTTTACAGGTATATCAAAATTTTCCAGGTAGAATTTATTATAGTAGGGAACCATTCAAGTATTCCATGATGAAATTATTCATGGCAAATTGTTCTAGAGATTAAATATGAACATTGATTAACTATATAAATATATAACAATAAAAACATAATCATTCATTTCTTTAATTTGTTCTCAAAGTCTATGAATTAATTTTTAATTTTTTTTATATACTTAAAATTCAGTGCACATTTAATATATTACTAATTTGATTGTAATATATTTTGCAAGTGAGTAGACATCCGGTAAAAGCAGAGCAAATAAGGAGATTTTTCACGAAAAAAGGGCAATATAAATTCATTCAGATAAAATTAATGTGCGTACTTCACTAAATTCAATTTTTAACGATTTAAATTTCTAACATTTCAAGTAAAAATATTGCATTTTAACAAAATACATAAAATGAAAATAAGCAGTCAAATTTCCATCCAAAATAGATGAATTTTCTGCTAAAAAGGGCGAATTTCTAACAAAATAGATTAATTTTCAAATAAAATTTTTTTTTAGCCAAATAGTTGAATTTTTGAATAAAAAAATACATTTACAATCAAAAATAAAATAGTTAAATTTTCAAACAAAATTATGAATTTTTTTAACTAGAATAGCTAAATTTAAAACCCAAAAGATGAATTTTCAGCTAAAATGATGCTGATCTATCAATTAAAAAAATGTATTTAAAAAAAATCAAGTTTCAACAAAATAGGTCAATTATAAGTAAACGCCTTAGTGATTGTGATGCGAATTTTCATGATTTTTATTTAATTTGAATGAATGTAATTTCTATTTATTATGAAGTGCCAAAAATAAGTGCGTTTTATCAATAAATGCCACTTTTAACCTTTTTTTTTAACAATATCTTTTAATTATAACCAAGTTTCACTATTTTTAGGACATTCAACTTATCGCGAAAAAATATATATAATTTTAACGAAAGAGTTTAACTTTAAACCAAGCAGTTGGATTGTAAATAAAAAAGATGTATTATCAACTTAACTGATGAACTCTTCAAAAGAGATAGTTCATTTTTCAACAAAATACATGAGTTTTTAACCAAAGAAATAAATTGGAAACTAAAATATGGAATATGCAACGAATTTAGTTAAACTGGTAGTTAAAATAATTAATTAACAACAAAAGTCAATTTTCAGTAAAATAATTACATTATCTACCAAAGAGAATGAATTCTTAACGGAAAATGTAATAGTTGATATTTCAACCATCAAACTGTTGAACTTTCAACTTTTTTCAACTATAACAAAGACGGCTTTTCAAAAAAGAGAAGATGTTTTTTTCTTTACGACATAGTTGAATTTTTAACAAAAAAAATCAATTTTCAACCAAAAGTAGAATAGTTAAATTTTAAGTTAAAAAATTATTAAAAAAAAATTCTTAACAAAATAGTTATACCTACTTATGGCTACCTTTACAAATTAAAAATATTGTTTTTTAATTTTATGTTAAAATAAAAAATAAAAATTAGATACGCTCTCGAACAAATTTACAGAATGTAAACAAAAATTCCCTGACGTTTCCAGATTTTCCAGCAGAAAACACTCTCAATATAATATATTTTTTGTGTTTTCTCTACAGGGCAAAATTCTTTATTAATCTAAATTTATATAAAATCGGTTACGTAAGGTTTTCGCACATCACAAAATCAACAAAATTAACATTGTTAAATCTGAAAAACAAAATTCTATAAATCAATCAAAAATATTTTAGTGAAATACTAAAATCATCTTTCTAGATTCGATTGATTTTTAGAACTCTATTTTTTCAGATTTAAAAATGTTTTTTTAGCTAATAAGGCCCGCCAGCGATATGCAAAAACCTTACGTAGCCGAATGTATATAAATTTAGATTAATAAAGCATTTCGGCTCGCAGAGAGAGAAAAAAAGATTTTTTATTTAATTTTATCTCGCCAAAACTACACAATCAAACAAATATTTGAATTACATTTCAATTTCATTAAGTAGTAATTAAAAAGTAGGTATTTTTATGGAACCCAATAAGATGCCCCATAAAATTAAAACTTTTTCTTTTTGGTAAAAAAGTTCTTAAATTTTAGGTAACAAAAAATCAAATTTTGGATCATATTATTGGGCTTAGAATGAGAACATTTGTAAATTCATTAGAAATAATTATTTAAAATGACCCCTAATAATTTTTTCCTGGAATAATAAGAAAAACATTTGTCCTTAAATACAAAGAAAATAATCTCTTTAATGAATAAATTAAAAATATTCGTACCAGATCTCAGATAAAAATTTTCAATTTTGCAAATACACATTTTGTATAGTTCAACTTCAAAGATTCATATAGCTCTTTAAAATGTTTTTTTATCTATAATGTACATAACAAGGATGTAATCTATCTAATAATAATAATAATAATAATAATAATAATATCTAGTAATAATCATTTATTTTATCGCCCTTTTCTATTTAGCTATTATGAATTCTATTGACTTTAATAGAACTTTTTTGTATTTCTAATTTTTATAATTCATCATGGTGATTCTGGTATATTTCAACAGATTATGTTAACTGTCATTTATCTGAATTCAATGGACTTTTTTGGATTTGAAATTTTTTTGTATTCACGTGAATTATCTTTTATTCATACTGTTCCATTTTTGGTAGAATATTGACCTTTCTTCGTTAAAAAAAATTATACTATCCACTGAAAAAATTTAGAAACGAAAAAATATAAACTAAAAATTAAGCAATCCAAATTTGGACTATTCTTCTAAATTTATCTTAAATTCGTATTCGTTTTACCGAATTTTCTTAAATTCTTCTAAATTCACTCAAGTTTTACTGCATTTCAAATAACAACTGTTATCATGCTTAAAATATTTCAGCTTTAAATATTGTTTTAAATGGGCCATTGAAAATAAGTTTTCAGCACAGGAAACTTGTTGTAACTATATATTTATATATATTAGATTTTTGAAGCTGTACACGGCCGTTCAAAAGTTAAAGGGTTGAATGCTCTCAAAATTGTGTACAAAATGAACCCAGGATAAAGTTAATTTGTCTATTTTTTAAAGTAGATTTTGCAAAAATAGTATACAACTCAATGTTTTCATGAATGTTGAATAACTTCTGTAACAATCAATATTTTTTTATGTTCTTGGACTTATTTTAAAGCTATTTTTCTACACTATCGCAACAGCTTATTACCATAGAACCATTTTAAGTTCTTGCACTACGATAGGCATTTTTTTATGTTTACAGTTATAAGCTTTAGTGATACTGTGATAAAATAGCTTAAAAATGAGTCCAAGAACATTAAAAAATATTTAGTTTCTTGCAAGTTATTGAAAATTTAAGAAAAAATTGATATTTGCACTATTTTTGCAATATTTACCTTAAAAATAGACAACTTGGCTTAATCCTGGACTCATTTTGTACAGAATTTTAAGGGCATTCATCTCTAGAGAGCAAAAATTTCAGCCCTGACATCATTAGAATTAAGAGAACTTTATCAGTCATTTAAAAAGATATGTCCGAAAATTTTTAAAAGACAGTGTAAAACAAACAATGGTTCTCATAGTTCTTACGTACATTTATTCCTTTCACATAATTTCCCGCATGATTCAACTATTCTAGTTTAAAATATCATATATTTAAAGAGAAGTACAGAAAAAGGGAAAGTTTTTTATGTATAGGGAAAAAAAGGAATTTGGTAAAGGGAAAACACAGGGGAATAGGAGAAAGGTAGCGATTACTGAAATTCACGTTCATTTTAATTGAAATCAATGGATTTTTGTCTCATCTCGTTTGAATTTTACTTGCAATTTGTCTAAATTCACATCCTAATCACAAAATATATTTTAAAGTACTGCAGGAATATTTGAACCATAATTATTTTCATTTTTTGCCTTTCATTGGTGTTTCAAAAATCGAAAACCAATCAAATTAATTTTCAGACCTAAAACGGCCTAGCGGAACCTATCGACGATCACAGACAAATGCACATTTTTATTGGGTACTAGATTGGGCCCTTAAGTCCCATAAAGTTAAAACGTATTTCCCACAACAAAAAAAAACCTTTTTGTAATTTTTATTTATAATCGTAAATCAAAGGTAAATCGAGTTGCAACTTAACATTTCTCTTCAAAATTAGCTAAAAATACAAAAGAATAATTACTTTTTGAATCTCACACCATAAGCCTTTTTTTTTGGGTCCCAAAAAACCCCATAAGTAAAGAAATTTGGTTTTGCGCGTGATTATGATTTTTACGGTGTAAAAAAATACAAATTCTTTCTAATACATAAAACACATTTTCTACTGTTAATGAGATGTTAACATAAGTTGTTTAAACAAGTCACTTATTTTTTCAGCAATTTTTATTGTTTCAAAAGAGTTAGAAGTCGTGGTTTTTCCGAATTTTTTAACTTGATTTCAACTATTTATTTAGAAACAATATTCTCTCAGAATAATGCTAGTTATTTGCAGTGTTTTTCTGAAATTGGTAATTTTTTGTAAAATTTTTACTTAGGGAGATAAAAATTAATGAATTTTAACAAACCTACTTCTTTAAAAATTTATAATTTTTTATAATTATCTTTTCTGAGTGTAATGCCAGGCAGTTGCCTATTTTTCTGAAAACTTCAGCTTTTTTGACTCTGTAGTTATGAAAAAAAATAGTTCAAGGAAAATTTACATTTAATATGCATATAGAAAATTTGAAAAATGTTTTAAATATCTGTTTTATATAAGAAAATATATTCACAGAAAAGAAAGAGGTTGTTTAAAAAATGATTATCTCTAATGTTTATTCATTAACTGTTCATAACTAAAGAGCTGAAGCAAAGTTAAAAAATCTCAGAATAAATCGCACATTTCCAGCAATTGTCTAAGAGAAGATATTTATAAAGTTACAAACAATAATAGATGGTTTAAGAATTATGTTTGTTAACTTTCAATAGTTATTATCGCACTAAGTGAAAAAAGGTCAAAAACGTAAAAAATTCTGAAAAAACCGCAACTATGTATGATTAATATAGGGCCAAATGGTTTCAGAAAAATAATAATTAAAAAAAAATTATGTTCGCTAAATTTAATTAAATATTACCTCCCTGTAAGTGAAAAGTGACGAAAAGGTTGAATATTTCAGAAAAACACCACAACTTTCTAACATTATTAGAGAGAACATTATTAAAACTAGCAATAAAATGTTTAAAAAATAATTCTTGTTAAATTAATTATTACTTCACGTTACTTAAAAAATATACAAACTATCTGTGAACGAATCTCTTCTATTTTTGCATTAACTTAAAATAATGCGAGTGAGAAAATTGGTAGTATAAAAAATCGATTTTTCAAATAATGCAAATGACCAGGACGTCCTTGCTCTTTAAAAGAATTTATTAATATTAACTGGTCAATCGATTCCCCTGAAAGTTAGAATTCCTTTATATTATTGCAACAACTTTGAATTATGTAAATGAAAAAACGTTTTACTATAAAAAAAAACCAATTTTAAAAATAATATAATATCTCTCAGTTATCCTGTTCACAAAAAAGTGTTACATCCATACACACATACATCCCGACAATTCATTAGAATATTGTATTAGACATTTTTAAATTGAGGAACGTTTAATTAAATTAAAAATTTTAGAAAAAAATTGCAACTTTTTAGCATCTTGCTAAGAATATATTATTATACATAATTATAAATATCTTTAACGATTATTTATGCTAAATTTAATAATTTATTGTATTAGTTTTATAATAATAAAATTAACAAATTTAATAAATTTAGAATTAAAATAGGTTAAAAATTTGAAAAAAAACTGTAACTTTCTAACTATTCTAAGAGGAAATTCATAAAAACAATAATAAATGATTTTAAAAATGTATGCAAACGTCTAATTTTCAGCATAAAGTAATGTTCTATGTATTCGAAACAATTTGCATTTTAAAAACCGCAAAAAATTCATAATTACCGAAAAGACTCGTTAAACTCAATTTTTCCCTTATGGGGGTTTTTTGGGACTATAAATAAACTTACACTATCAGTCCTCTTTAAAGGGTTCAATGATGTCGAAAATGAATTAAACTGGTCTATTTTTTAAGTAAATACTGTAAAAAAAGTGTAAATTTTAATGTTTTCTTACATTTGAGATAATATCCGAAATAATCAACATTTTTAATGTTCTTACGATCATTTTAAAGTAACATTTCCGCAGTACCGAAAAAGCTTCTGAGCATAAGTGAAAAAAATTCTTATCACAGTGCAAGAACTAAAATTTGCAACAAAAAAAATGGAAAAATTGAAATATTCTTTGTGGTGACAACCCTCAGAATATATTTTTATTCATATTTGCATACGGATACGATATTTAGAATTTTTTTCAAATTCTTTTATTACAATTATAGGTTCTTTTTCTGTCATAGAAAAAAATGTCACACTTATGTTCATATGCTTATTCGATACTGTAGACGCGAATGTATTTGTTATTAGTTAAAATATTTTGGAGTAGTAATCATTAAATGTTTGTAAAATATTGGAAATCCTTGAAATCTTTGTGAAATTTGTTTAAATCATCAAATTTTCATGCAATCTTTGCAAAAATTTGATTGAATCTTTGTTTGTTTCTGTCATTGTTTCTTTCGCATTCGTTTTAAATCATACAAACATTTGAAAAACTTTAAAATCTTTGAAAAGTTTTGAAATCTGTTTTACTGTACCCCTTTTGAAATCTTTGAAAATCTTGATGAAATTTTCATGAAATCTATGGTATGCATTGAAAATCATTTAAATATTTGAAATATTTAAGAAATACTTTGAAATCTTAGGATTCTGGTTTACTATAAACCTTTTTAAGATCTTTAAAATCTTTGTAAAGTTTTAAAATCTTTGGAAATATACAAAATCTTCAAAATTTGATGTACACGCCTTTTTCAAATCTTTGAAATCTTTATGAAATATTCGAAATCTTTGGGAAATGTTTGTCGAATCTTTTTTATTCGTTCAACAAAATTTAATTTAAGGTTCTCGTGAAAAATGCAAGGACATTTCCAGATTTTCAAGGTTTAATAAAAATTCAAGGAGAATTTCAGGTTTTTAGGGTCGCCGGACTGGCAGAAAAATATTTTATTTAATATAGATTCAGAAAATATTTCCGATTCTAAATAAAATGTACAAAAACGTTTTTTTTCTCATGGGAAATACGTTTTAAACTTTATGGGACTTGCGGAACCTCTGAATATACTTTTTTTTTAATGCATTTTTATTTTGTGAATTCTAACAAATTTGGGGCGATGTGCAAGAAAAATCGAGGAAAAAAATTTGGATCACCCTATTAGTCAAATTAAAAACTGATCATTTGATTTAATATTTACCTGCAAAAGCTGCTTTGCTCACAGGATTTAAAATTATCTCTGCTAACCGCTGTTACCAGAACTGTACAGCAGAGTAAAAAAATTCCAATTCTGTAAGAAAAAAACATTCATAAGCGAAAAGAAGAGTAGTCAAATAAATAAAAGTAATAATTAGATCCTCCTTTTTAATCATTAACGCAAATTCATATTCTGATTGCTTGTTATAAATAATATTTCACTTGGAGAGTACGCAATTGAAGAGTAAACAATTTTCTAGAGTGTAAAGCACAACATAGATAAAAGGAAAGCTTATCTACGAAAAAGAGAAGAGCGGTAATAATAGACCAATCATATATGTACAAGTTTTTTTGTTTAATTTGCCGCTGATTCCGGTATGAGAAGAATAAAAAAATCTGGATACTAGGAAGAATGTTCGGAAACATAAGGCAGAAAATAAATATGTTGTACTAAATTTGAAAATAATATTAAATATGAAGAACGTTGCCAAGTGATAATTTATAAATATAAAAAAAATATGCTTTAGTCAGTGAGTAAAAATGACGAAACTGACCCTCGTGTTCGTCGGCGTGTTCTAAAATTAGACAAATTTTTTCGCGTTTGTCGGGGAACGATTTGAGCTCCGACTCTGCTATTAAAATAAATTATAATCCATACATCTACAATATCTACATCACGCCGGTTTATATTAAATTTGGTGCCTAGCCGGTGACACGTCAGCGGTCAACGGATACAAATTCATCATTCAATTCCGCATCATTTAAAGAAGCTTCAAAAATCAATTTTCAAGATACCGAAAGAGTTAAATTTGATGGCGAATTGGACGGAAATATTCGGCGATGAAAGAAATGAAGAAACATCAAAGAAATTGTTATGTTTTCTTTTAAAACAATAAAAATTGATAAGTCTAGAACTTACTGAGCGTACGAGGCCATTTTGGAGTTTTCGGAGCGTCTACTCGATATTCTTCCTTTGTTATACAGCCATGTTAACATGGTCTTCCTAACAGTGAATAATCGCGATTAAAACTACTCAATTTGCAATAATAACTCTCTATCAACACCGTAGTTTGTTCTGCGAGAAAACTACTTGTCACCTACACCTATTTAGGAACAGAAGCGTCATTCTGGGAGAAACCAGAGAACTAGAGGGAACCCTCTTACTCACTGAGTACTTCTTTGTATTACCGACTCGACGGTTGATCATGATAATATGTATCGACGCTGTCGACATTATCGACACAGCATCATCAATGGTAATTATGTATTTTTACTTCAATCACCAGCTAATTCACTTCGTTGATTGCTGAGGGGGAAAAAATGGACCAAGTGAATGGGATTCAGTCCATTTTTGCTCTATTTTGCTAATATCTTCGTAAAAACTAAATTTTTCTATATAAGTGTATCTGAAAAATAGTTTTTATTTTTCAAGAACTATTTAATAACGTAATAAAATGATCGTAATCATTTTTCATTACGAAGAAATCACAAAAATAGTATTTTGTCCCATGCATTTGGTACATTGTTTTTCCTTCAGCTTTCACCGAAGTGAAGTTAACTGATGGTTGAAGTGAAGGTACCTAATAGGTGAATCAATGGCTATAGTTCAATTTTCAACAAAAAACGGTTTTAATTTTAAATCAAAAACAGATCCAAATAAGATATTTTTTTAACAAAACAGTAGAATCCTCAACCTAAACGAAAGAACTTACATCCACAGATAGTTGTATTGCAACAAAATAACTAAAAAAAAAATGATCTACAAAATGGTTTCTACTAAAAACTCTAAAAAAAAACAACAACAACAAAAACGAATGTTCAAGGTTTTTTTTATTTCCAATTCTTATTTTCAAGCATTTTCATTTTGATCTAAGGAGATAAATTTTTAACTGGAATGATGAATCTTCAACCAAAAAATTAACTTTCTACAAATGATCTAAACTGTTAACAAAGTATGTGAATTTTGAACAAACAATATTAATTCTCAGAGAAAATTTAAATAGTTGATATTTTATTAAATAAAGATTTTTCTTTTAAATGAAAAACAGATTTTGGTTGAAGATTCAACTATTTCTTTAAGAGCTCGCCTTTTTGGATGAGTTCAAATATTTTTTATTTTAAATTACAATCTTTTATGGTCGAAAATTTAAACTGGTTAGCAAAAGAACTAATTTGCTCAAAATTAATTTTTCTTGTTAGAAGATTTATCATTCCAGTTGAAAATTCAACTAGTTTGTTAAAAATTGGTCTTCTTTTAAAACTAATCTTCTTGGTAGAAATTTTTTTGTAGAAAATTCGTTTGTTTTGGCAAAAATTTCATTATTTTTTTAAATGCAACTATCTGTTTTAAAAATAATCAACGTTGGTTGAGGATTCAACTGTTGCGTTAAAAAAGCGTCATTTTAGAATAGGTTTTACTGTTTTTCATTTAAAATTAAAATCTTTATGTATTAAAATATCAAATATTACATTTTTCTTTAAGAATTTATTCTTTTTGGTTGAAAATTCAACTACTTGGCTCAGAGTTGACCGAATTTGTTACAAATAATTTTTTTTACTACAGTTTCATCACTTTCGGTAAAAATTTATCTTTTTACTTTATAATGAAACTTCTTCGTTAAAAAATCATCTTTTTTGAATAAATTCAAATGCTGTTGATTTAAAATTAAAATCTTTATTAATTGAAATCTCAAATATTAATTTTTTCTTGGAAATCTCGCATTTTTTAGTTGAGAATTCTACTAGCTGGTTTGCAGTTGAGCTAATTTGTTAAAAATTAACTGTTTTTGGTTTAAGATTCGTCATTTTAGTTCCAAATTCATCTCTTTATTTGAAAAATACGAATTTTCAAGAAAATAAAATTTTTTACAACAAAACAGTTACATTTTTAATCAAGAAATTATCACCGAACAATGTGATCGATGATGTTTAAAATATTTTGATTTTAAATTAACAAGATAATAAATCAATCTTCAATGCAAACAGTATATTATTCGAAAAGGATGAATTTTCGAATCACATTTTACAGTGACTAAAATTGTGAAAAATCTTTCTCAATTTTCAGAAATCTTTTTAAATTGGAAAAAAAATTTAAAATAACAAATATTTTTTGATTTTACCAGGAATTAAAAAAAGTTGTTTATTTACTTGAAACCTTTCAAAATTCTTAAAAATCTTCGATTTGGTTCTAAAATTTAGTAATCCTGTAAAATAAAAATAAAGTTTCTTTAAATTCTTTTACATTCTTTTTCGAAATTTCATTAAATCATTTAAAACCTTTTGAAATATTATGCAATTTTCTCTCAATAATTATTTATCATACAAAAATCATTTGAAATTTTTCCAGGAATCTTAAAAGAAATGGATTCTCTTCAAACCTTTCAAAACTCTTGAATAGTTTATCTTTTCGAAGTTTAAAAAAATCTACATTTTTTTTACAATTTTCTGAAATCTATTTAAGTTTTATATTATTTTAAAATCTTTCATAATCTTCTAAATATCCTGTAACATATTGTTATGAAATATTTTAAAGTTTTAAATTATTTTACAATCTTTTAAAATCTTCCAAACTTCTAAAATTTTCCTATCTCATTTTCCATCACATTTCAAATCTCCTAACATTTTGTTAACATTTTTTTAAATTCTTTTAATCTTTTGAAATCTTCTAAACAGCTTTTAAACTTAATAAAAATTTTTCCTTAATTTCTCAAGAAATTTGTTTTGATTCTCTTAAAACATTAGAACAACATTTTTAAATCTTGCAACATTAAAAAAATTATTTTGAAATATTTCAGATTCTTTTTCAAGATGTTTTGAAAGCGCATAACGTTAAAATTAATACTAAAAATCTAAATCATTAAAAATGTTCCCGGAAATCTTATTGTTGGTATCGACAATTTGTTCACCGGTACTTACAGCTGTAGGTCCGGTTAAATCTTAAACTAAGATATTCTAAGATATTGTCCATTATAATTTCATTTTGCGATTACCTTTAAAAGGGTGACAAAGTTTATAAAATGTAGTGCTTTAGTCAAATATTAAGAATAGTATTATTTTAAAATAGGGGAAAATCATTTAACAATTAAAATGTTCTCTCTTATCAATAATATTTAGAAACATTTGGAAAGAAATTTTTTCAGGAATTTATTTTACTTATTTGAAAATTTTTAATTACAAAGTTGATGGCACTGAAAATTCGTAATCTTTATTAATAGATACACAAACTCAAAACCGCTAGTAAAAGTCATATTTGCGCAGTGTCGTAACCTACCAATAAAATTTTCGGCAACAATGTATGCGAGATCACTATACCACTGTTATTTGATAGGGCTGCTCGCTCGTAATTTTTTTCGATTTGAGAAAAAAAATTGTTATGCAAAATAAAATTTGGAATAACGCTGTATTTTTTAGGTATATTTGCTTTCAGGGTTATATAAATATAAAGTCCCTAATTTATTTAAAATTAAAAACAGTACATAAAAACAGGTTCATTTTAATCCGAAAACATGAATATTCAATAAAAAAGTTAATTTGCAGTAAATTAAATTGAATTAAAAAAATTATTTTGATCAGTAATCAGCAAAATTCAGCGTCATAATTAATTAAAAAAGAATAATTTTTTAACAAAAATTCAATTTTCAACCAAGTACATAAATTTTTTACAAAAAGACGAATTATCTGATAAAATGATGAATCGAGAATTTAAAAAATGACTTTTCAATTAATTAGTTCCAATTTTAGCCAAGTTTTTGAATTTTTTCATTTTTTTCAGCAAAGAAAGAAACAAAATTTTAGGCAAATTATAGTTTGACGGGAAAAATAATTTCTGACACAAAATAAAAATTTCGAATAACCATTTTTTAAGTTATTTGTTGATTTACTTAAGGATTATATGCTTTAATGTAATTTTCCTAGGGTTCTCTAAAAACTTCAAAAAGATTTTGGATGATTTAAGATATATCGGAAAAGTATCTTGAAAAAAATTCTTACAAATTTTCCAAAAAATCTTAAGGAAATTTGTTATCTTCTTGAAAGTTCTTTAAATGTTCGACAATCTTGTAAATTCTTTTTATGAAATCTTAAATAATCTACATTTTGTTTTAAATAAAATTATTATTTGTATCCTTTCAAAATTTGTAAATATCTTTTAAACGTATTTGACCATTTGAAATATTTTTTAAAGTATACAATCTGTGAAAAATTTGACAAACTATAGTCTTGTGAAAAAATATGAAGATCAGCTTTATTTTTCAATATTAAAAAATAATTACAATTAAATAATATTTAGAAAAATTCAAAAATAATTTTTATCATCACATATAATTAAGACTTATATTTGGAAATTTATATTTACGACATTTATAGTGCGGAAAGTTGTTCGTCCTTATGAATAGATACATACTTCAGTTAATATTATTGCCTTTATTATAATGAATTGTTTAAAATTTACGAGACCGATCACGCGCTCGAGCGCGCGTGTTTTCGTCATTCGAGATACTTTGTATGTATTACTGATTTTTTT
>JAAAKG020201777.1:0-23467 GCA_010014905.2 Druon quercuslanigerum
GCTACAAAAAAATATAAAAAAATTTTAAAAACAAGCGTAAAAGCAGCCATATTGGATCGGCCAATTTGAGTTTTGACATCATGCACGTCTTAAATTTTACCTACGGCGACGATTCCACAATAATTTAAAAACATTTTTATGTACCTATGTACATTGAAAAATTTAAATCATTTTATGATTTAAACCTCGAATACATAAGTTTAAATGTGCACAAAAAGTCTTTTTTTTTCAAAAAAAAAAAAATCCAAAACAAATCTTAAGAAATGCTTTTTCTACTTAGTAAATATTTTTTAACCTGCATGCAGCTTTCACAAAATATTTAACTTAGTATGCCCATAATCTCAGTTGAATGAACAATACTTTATGAATTTGAGGTTTTGTCGGAATTTTCATGAAAGTTCACTTTCAAAAAACATTTTTAGAGAAAAGATAATAAATAATTCTAAAACAAACTAAAACTACCTTCGACAATTTTTTTTATCATAGATGTTCCGCAATCCCAATTTTCTAAAGCTTTGCGTAAGTCCATGATTTTATTGCACAAGAAGACACGCGGTCGGCCGGAACTGAGAATCGACATGCAACCTGAAAGTGACCTTCATTTAGGCACGCACGCTCGCACGATGCAAAATGTGGGATATTTAACTTTAATACATCCAATTTTATACTACCTAATATCTAATAATCTAATAACAATAATAATATTTCATATAATAGCGACAATTTTAATATATACTTTTCAATAACTATTTTTTCTCCGTGCACATGCAAGCATTGTAACGTGGTGGTTAGCCACCTGTTATGGAACCTCTGCCAGATTTTTATATAGTAGAACAGCAACGATACTAGAGACCTTGCAGTATAATGCATGTATTCCTGTCCAAGACAATTTTCCATGCATTGCATTACTCTTTATTTAATTCTATGAAACAAAAAAATTACATTTTGTGCTTCAAGGTTTTAAAGCAAAAAGTCTTGAACTTTAGTTTAAAACCAAAAAATGGGTCGAAATATTTTAAAAAATCATAAATAGTATATGCATTATATACATTTTATATTAAATTTAATATGCAGGTCGGTACAGCAGTGACCTTAAAAACTCCAAGTTTTTTCATTTCGTTAAATCTTGTCCAATATTCGCAAATAAAGTAATAATCTAGAATTCGTCGATGTAATTGCTTTTTATGATTAAAGTGTAACGTACGGGTGGAACTGTGTCCAAAGTTTGCCCTTAATGGTAAGCATGACAATTTTCGAAAAAATGAACGGATTAAATTGATCTTTAGCACACTTTTTTTAGGTCCTGAAGAAAAGAACGAGTTCGATATCCAGACATTTTAGATAAAAGCTCAAAAAATTAGAGCACTTTCAACATTTTTGAAACCATTTTTTTAGATTAAAAATTTTTATATATCGCTATTCGTGGTACTCAGAGGGAGAAACGATTTATCCCAATGACTTTTTTCGATAAAAAAAAAATATCAGAGTTATAGCGTTTATAAAATTCCGAAAAACAATCAAAAATAAAATTTGTAAGCGAAACAACGAATGATATGAAAAAGAGTAATGAGAAGAAAGACATTAATTTTCAAAAGCCTTACAAGATTCTCGTTACAATATTTTGGGTTTTCATGAAAAGTCGAAAAATCACATTTTGATTGCCCGAAAAACAATAAAAAATTCCATTCCGCGGACAAAATAGGCCAGATAAGAAAAAATACGAATAAACGAAAATTGTGATTGCAAAAAAGATCTACAATTTTTTTTTAATTGTGAAAAATAATAATGAAAAAAAAAAATGTTCGGAAAAATTATGACCCTAAAAAATATCTACACTTTTTTTATGAATCGCTTTTTGATAGAGCGCTTAGTTTTTGTTTTCATTATAAAAATAACTTTAAAAATCAAAAGGAAAAATTTGTGGAAAGCGAAAAAAGGTACGAATTTCTCATCATTTATTATGAAGAAAGTATTTGAATTCTTAGAAATTTGACACCATAATATTTAAATTTCGAATGCAGAAAATCAAAACTCAAAATCCTGAGCCAATATAAAACGCAAAATATAAGAAAACCTTTTAAGGATTTTTCCTTGTTTATAATTTATTTATCGAAATTGGTGTGGAAAAGTCGAAAATTCCAATATTACGAGATATTAATATTAATGTACATTGGCTTTTTAAACTTAATAATATTTTTAACAATTCACTTGATTCGCAAATAATTCTGACGTTTTTCCCTTTTTTTTGCTAAACTGTTCAATTATTATTTTTCATCAAAATTTGCATTTCTTTTTAAATATTCTTACATATTCTACTAAAATTAATTTTTTAAATAAAAAAAATTCCAAATAAATGAATTTTTATCTGCTTTTCACGTATCAAAATTTAAAATTTTCAGTTATAAATAAAACTTTTTGCTGACTATTACCATTGCTGACTGTTAAATAGGCTGGCTATTAAATTGATTGAAAATATTATGCAGTTATGCAGTTTATGTTTGATCAACTGGTAAAACTTCTAAATTGAATTATTTAAATTTTTAACGTCAAAAACTGTTAATTGATTAATTTTAACGGATTAGCAATCGTCCTACTAAATCATTCAATTCTTTTTCAATTATTCAAGTATTGAAAACTCCACTTTATAAATCTTTTAATTAAAAGTATATCCTAAAAAATAAATTAATTATTTTATGCTTGAAAATGTTTTCAATTAAACTTAGCATTTAAAAAAAGTTAAAATCAAACTTATTTTAAATTGTATTACATATCTTGATGTTTCAGTATCTAACAACTTTTCTTAAGAAAAAAAATGAAAATAACATATATTTCAATAATTTTGATAATTTTCCATTTTTAAAACGCAAAATCTTCCGATTTGTAAGTCCTTTTTTTTAGTTTAAGCAACCACTAGTTGATTTTAGCATTTCTTCATTTCTTGTGTCGCTTCAAATTTTGGTAATTTTCTTTTTATAACGAAGCCATGAATGAAGAAATTTGAAAAAACTTCTCTTTAAAAACTAAAGTCGCTTTAAAATAGCCAGAATGCAGAAATAAAATATATTTACCGTTATTGAAGTTATCTGTCATTATTTAATTTTGCAAATAATATTTTAAGTTTTAAAAACTTTGTTGTTTTAACCGAAAAAATCCTAAAAGTCTCAATCATAAAACGTAAACTCACCATTATTTAAGTATGCTGTGATCCTTTAATTTTATTAATAATATTTTAAGTTTTAAAAACTTCGTTACCACCTTAAAACTTTCCCATTGCAAGCTGAAAAACAAACCTTTTTCCGTTTTTCGCTTAAGAAAGAAAAGAAACAAATTCGTTTAACTTTGGACAAAAGAGGGAACAAAAATGAGAAGGCAACCAATCAAATCCCCTTCGTTTTCTTTTTTATTGTATTCTTGTTTATTTGTATTATTATCAAATAACAATCAAAATCATTGGTACAAACATTTTTTCATATTTTTTTATTTTGATACTTGTTTTTCTTTTTTGTGCAAAGGAAAAACGAATTGTTTTATTTTCCTTTTTAAGGAAAAAAAGGGAAAAAGTTTTTTTCTCACATTGCAAATGGGAAAATTTTACGATGCTTGTCCAAATTTTGTTGTTAGATTATTGTTTTTATTTTTAGGAAGTATTCACGTTAGCTTGATTATTTGAAGTTAACAAAATTTTTTAATTTGATTTTAATCTCATTTAAATTTCTTAAATGTTGATATAAAATAGGTGCTACTTTTTACAAGTAGACGCTGAGAATTGATGCCTTTAGTATAACTATATTTAGGAAGGAAAATTATTTTTCTAGTTCAAAAATAATAAACTTTAATTGTTTTAATAAAAAAATTCGAGTCTAGGCTCACTCTTCCGTGACCAGTTGCCAACACATATTTTTTAAGAACTCAAAATCCTAGGAACTGGATAAAAGATATTTGGACTAAACTTTATTTCCATATCTCTTTTGGAGAAACCTAACCGTGAAATATGATATTCGATAATTCACAAATTATCTAGTATGGAAAGTGGTGAGCAATTCTCATAAGGGGATAAGGCCAATTGTACATTTTATTTTCCGTACATAATATTTGCAATCAAATTCCTTACCTGAGTATTAATTTGACAAAGTAGTATTACGAACTATTAGTAGTATTACGGTAATCTTCAAAAATATTGCAAATAATAATTTTTCCAGTGCGTTTACTATTAATATACTTTAATTTTATACCTAATTTGATACGAATTCTGAGGACGACTCTTTTGATGTATCATTCTTCCTAAGGCACTTTAACTTTTCAATCATTCCTCATTTGAACAAAAAGTGGCTTCTCCACCCACTTGCGTAAGATATTATTATTAACAGAAGTTACAAAAATTATTAATTTCTTACTTCTTCTAATGACCATGCATGTATATGCAGTTAAAAAAGTTTTCAAAAAACATTCTTTTTAAAAAATATATAGGATTTTGTTCGAACCATTTTATTTGAAAATTAATAAGTCGAAAATTTTAATTTCAAGTTGAGACACAAGTGTAACATTTTTTGATAGGATTTGATATTTTCGTTTTATTAATGTGTACCGAAATTTCGGTGCAAATATTTGGTGTGCCGACACAAACATTTGGCTACTTGTACCAAAATTTGGGAAAAATAGCACCTTTTCTAGCTCCTCTCGTCCCTAACGAAAAAATATTTACATTATCTTAAAATATTTACAGTACATTAATCTAGGTACAGGTAGCCAAGATCTTAATTATCGAAAATACTATGAAAAATGCAAAATTAACATTTTGTGCTAATCAATGCAAAATATTGGAAAAAGTCTCCAAGAAAAATTATAGTTTTTTAAAAGGCATATAAAACTTCTCACACCCATTTTTTTATATAACTTGTCATTTCAATTTTAATTATGGAAAATAGTGTGCAAAAAAAATAGAAAATTTACATTTAGAGACAAATAACGTGAGGTAAGGGAAACAATTGCGAAGATGAATCGCGGATTTCAAAAAGTGCTAACAAAATTTTTTAAACCTCGTTGTTGACAGAGCTTGTGATGTTGGTTTTATTAATCGAAAAAAACTAAGCAAAAATCCAGAATGCAAATTTTGAAGCAAACCAGTAATATTATTTTAATTCCTAATCATTAAAAAACTATTTTTTAGAGATCTCATTTTCTGTACGACAATAACCTTAAATTTACATAGTTTAAAAAGCTAACAGGTTAACTTAACATTTATAAAAAGTTAAAAGTGCACTTTTAAAAAATTGCGTTATATCATGCGATATAATATTTGTGATATTCAAAGTGACTGAATCGATTTTTCTTGGAATAATTGGTAAAATTAAGAGTTAGAAAGAAATTTTTAGTCACTTTCTCTTTTTTTAAGATCTATGCATACCTATGCATACCTAAGCCAAAGCGCTCTATCTGACAGGGGAGCGGGTGGAAAAAAATGTTTATCAGCAGAATGAAGTATTGTAGTTCACACAAGAAATACATTATAAGTAGTGGTGATTGAAAAACTGTGTCTGCCTACTGGACAATCCTTTTTTTCTTGTTTAGTCATTTCTTCAACTTCACCGCTATTTCCATTTATTTTCGCTCTTCTTGGCTTTGACAAATCAGTGCTAATTTTGCCAATAGTGCATAGACATCACCATTGGATGTTGTTAACACAATTTGTTCTTCGATTGGCGGAGACACAAATTCATTCTTCGAGACTTTCAATCCAATTGGTTTGTCGGCAGGAAAAGTGTATCTCCGAAGTTCGAAGATCCGGTTTGAATTCTTCGGAGAACCAAGTCGAATAAGTTTAAGATCATCAAACTTATATCCAATTACTCGAGGAAAAGTGTGCTTGATAGCCGGATACGTGAACCTGATACGAAGAGAAGTATCGGCAGATGTTGAAGACCCGGCAGGAAAATTAGGTCTGGCAGAGGGAGACCTGGACCTGGCACGAAGATTGGAATCGGGTGTTCGTGACCTGGCAGATGTACGAGGTGTAGCAAGAGAAAAAGAAGAAGGTCCAGAACGAGGAGCATCAGGATTAGGGTCGCTACTAGAAAAACATTTAGACTGTAAAGCTAATCCTGCAAAAAGAAATAAAGAATTAATTTTTTTTAAATCAAAACAGCGTTTTTTGATATCTTGCAATTTATGAATGTGGTGGTAGTCAAGGTATCATATTTTACTACCGTCTATCAATTTTTATTGCTTAACGTCATTAATCTCTAGAAGCATTTCAATTAAACTATGAATTTAAATTCTGAAAGCAAATACAGGGGTGGAAAAAAGTTTTAGCCTACTTTTTGATGACCCAGAGTGGCTTCCGAATTAATCGATATTGATCAACTTCTGACTTTTGCTGTATTTGAAACACACCCGGAAACCCTCTTTTTTAGAAAACAAAATTTATTAATCAAACATTATACATACTTCAGTGTCCGTACTTATGTAGCTGCATAAGAAATTTAAAAAAGAAAGAAAATCTCTTCCTAAAATCAGTTAAAGTTTTAGATTTTGAGTTAATAAATATTCAAGCAGGACCAATCAGGAGCAAGGTATTAACAGACAAGCTCATGTGAGCGGGAGTCCAACGCAGTATTATGGAAGAGAGTGTCGCACACTGGAAAGAAATGCTGACGCCCCGAGCTTTTGTCTCCTCTATTTGTTTATTATTAATTTTTTCACTGAAAGTATGGAAAATCTGAAGTTTTGAGCATAACGATTTTAAGCGCTTTATTAACTGATTAGGTAAACTTTATATTCTCGTTAGAATGGCCACGGATGTTCCTAAAAAATGTATCTTTGATCATATTTAGTAAAATGTACCAACTTAAATGTTTATAAACAATGTAGATAAACAAATTCCAAATGCTGGTTGTTTTACTTGGAGAAATTTGGGGATACCATAGCAACAAGTTGAGAAGGAATCATAACACTGCATCCTAATATTTACTTAATACAAAATCTTTTGATAATAACCAACCGACTTGGTTGTCAAAAATTTATCTCTAAACCGTTCTGAAAACTCCAAATAGCTTTGGGTTTTGCCTCGAATTTTACTCATACTTCAAGTTAATTTTACAAAAAAAAAAAACAAAAAAAACAATTAGAAACCAGAGTAGTATTTCTCACAAAAATCATAATTAACGCAAGAAAGTCGCGAAACTCCACTTTCCAATTATGGGGTTTATGGAAACATATAAAACAGACTTATGGAAGTGATATTTAAAAACGTTATTTAGAAACGACTAAGGGTGTATTTTTAAATATTTTAAGGGACTTATACTTCATAAAGTGAAATCGTTTATTATCAAATAATAATGAATTATAAGTACGGTCTGAACTCTATTAATTGTACGTATACATATACTCTGGAAATGCTACTATATGTACAGAAAATTATAGATATATTATTATATTCACCAATTGAGCTAAAATTGTGATTAAAATTGTGACCAATGAATATTTCAGTGTTTCATCAAGTTATCTTATCTTTACTATAGTCGTTACCTCTTACATTAAAAGCCTCATGATTGTCCTTCTCAGACATTTATATTTGATAAGAGTCAGTTTTAACGAAAAAGTTTTGGTTACAAGTTTTCTTAAAGCTGATTAAACGATGAATATAGTCTTCTAGGTTTTTAGACAAGCTACATTTTATAAGTCAAATTTATAAATTTTAAAAAATGTGTTAGAAGAATTGAAGCTGAAACGATATCTTCTCATTTTGGTGTCGGGTCTGACTACCTATTCAACATCCCAAGGAAGCAAGCAGGAGTGGTCTAAACACATAATAAAATATTTAACCTAATCAACTATAGCACACGCTTGTTCGAGTTTTCGACGCCTTTTCTAACTACATCAGCACCTACGCAGACTGCCGGCCAGCTGCCAGCTCCATGGGACAATGAGGTTATATATCATAAATTTCAACCTCACTAGCTACAATTTGCTGTTGAAAATTACATTCCACCGAGGGACGCTCGAATTTTGAGGCAGACTATTACGCCAACATGGCAGCGAATAGGCTTGGTCAAAGTAGTCAACTCTGAGTCCAAACGACCACACAGTATGGCGACGAAGATTATTCGAGGAACGACGATTCTCTACACCAGAACATCTGCAGCCGCACGCTAAATTAAAGAAAATCTTGTAAGTGCAGATTGTAATTATTTATGTTAAATTTGAGTTCAGAATTTGCCTTGGTCGCTTCGCGCCTTTTTCGTAGCATCACGACGCGTTTCCCCCCCTCTCGCCAAATTAATCAATCGTCCGTCTAATCTTTATTAAACAACGTGAGACAAATGCAGTGGTATTTTAAAGCTTTATTTTCCATCGCGTAAATTTGCTATTGGTCGCACGCTTTAGCTAATTTCAAATACGTATTGTCGACGTGACTCAGACGAATATTATCACCGTTTGAATCCGTCTTATACCTACTATCAAAATTGTTATTTCGTAATTCAAGCGTTGTTGACAGGTCATGGACGCCAACTTGAGGATGGTAATATAAGTCTCTCAATCATGTTTCTTTTTCTATTAAAGTAAATTATACGCTCGCGTGCGATTTTGTAAACCTTTAGAAAAATTTACCTGGAAAAACTTGCATTCATTCTTAATATTTTTTTAAAATATTTTAACAGCGTACGGAATTCAGAGACTCTGTCTTCTGTATTTTGCTTTGTTTTACGGGAGAATGGGGGTTCTCTGTTCCGAACCGCTCCTCTTAACATTTTCACTTAAAATTCGAAATTTAAATAAATTGTTAATAACTTAGTTTTTCTTGTTTGTCAATACGTACAAAACTTAACTTTTTAAAACTTTTCTTTAAATTGCAACGGAAGCAAGTACTGGCTGTAAACCTTTTTTCAGTTGGACATAAATCGGTGGGTCAATGTCGTCATCCTGAAGGCTGATCATCATATTCTATTCCTGCACGTATTCGTCTACGCATCGTATATCACCGTTCGAGGAGATCTTTTGGCGATATCCTGGCAAACCACATCCATTAAATAGAGTTAACTTTGTGTTGCGCGCGATATTTGTTGCAAAAGTTAAAGTTATACAAAATATTGCCATCAAACTTCGGTAAATATTTCTGAGCATACGCGATTTCGTTTAAAATGGCTAGACGCAATCCGGACGAGGTTAACTTAGCAGAAAATGTTGCGCAGCTTGCATCAATTGAACAAAACTGTGCAGAATCTCACCGTACTCTAAAAATTCCACAATTTTACCGGTTGCACCCAGCATCGTGGTTCGTGATCGTGGAAGCATCATTTTCACAAGCTAATATTACTAGTCAGAGTTCTAAGACCGATTCCCTTATCGCGAGTTTGGACGCGGATCTTATACCACACATTAAGGATATAATTGCAGTTGAGCCGCGTCCCAACAATTTGTATGATCAAATTAAAACAAGATTATTATCGAGCTTTTCCGTATCACCTGAAACGCGATTAAAATAACTCTTAAGGGGGGAAGTGCTCGCGGAGGGGAAACCGTCCCTTTGCGTGAGCGACCTTTAAGGTTTAGGTGAGCATGCCGACAAGGTCACCGAAGCAATTCGACCCTCGAATCCATCGGTTACGTCGGTTTCGGGCAGTAACAACGGCAACCACCCTAGTGCATGTGCGATCTCCAATCCGCCACACATGGATAATCTTACCGCTATGATGGAACAATTTACTAAACTGCTTGAGAAGCTATCTCAAGAAATTAGCTTTTCGAAAAATAACCGGTCGCATTCTAACTCACGACCGACAAAAAAGATGCTTTAATCACAGACGCTTTGGGAATAATGCAACCAAATGCACTAAACCATGTTCTTGGATCGAGATTCCGTTGCCGGAAAACTAAAGAGGCCTATACGCACGGAGACAGCAGGAATGGGCCCTACTAACTCAAAACGTCTCCATGTTTGCGGCGTCGATTCTGGTTTTATATTTCTAGTCGATACTGGGTCAGATATTTCTCTGCTGCCGGCTGATAAGCAGACGTTGAAATTACAACTACACAATCTCACCTTGTTCGCGGCTTACGACTCGCGCGTCAATACGTTCGGAACCAAACGCACGCAAATTAATCTTAACCTCAGACGCAACATGTCGTGGAACTTTTGCGTTGCAGCAATCCCTCACCCAATAATTGGGGCAGATTTGCTCGCACATTTCATGCTGGTTCCATATTTACATGAATCTCGTCTGTTGGATACCACTAGCAGTCTGAGTGTTAAAGGGTTCCTAAAAGCGCCTCCATACATGGAGTAAGCATATTGAACGGAAACGATAAATGTTCTAAAATCTTAGCCGACTTTCCAGAGATAACTGCGATCGCGCCTAACATATGCAACACCATATAAAGACAACCGGTCCTCCTGTCGCCGAACGGCCACATCGTCTCGCACCTGACAACTTGCTCGTAACCGAAGCTGCCTTCAAACGAATGTAAGAAGAAGGTATTTGCAGGCCATCCTGCAGTCCGTGGGTATCGCCCATACACATGGTCCGCAAGAAAAATCGAGAATGGAGGATCTGTGGAGATTTTCGCAGACTCAACTCGGTTACCATCCCGGACAAGTATCCTGTGCCGCACCTGAACGATTTCTCTGTCATGCTGCATAACAAAAAAATATTTTCAAAATTGGATCTAGATAAAGCATACCACCAGACCCCTATCGCTCCGGTAGATGTTCTCAAAACCGCAGTCATAACACCCTTTGGGTTGTTCGAATGCGTATCCATGACTTTTCGGTTAAGAAACGCCGGCCAAAACTTTCAGAAGCATATTTACCGCGCCCTGGGAGACTTTAATTTTACCTTTGCCTATATTGATGACATTCTCATTGCATCCTCGAATTCCGAGGAACATGAAATGCATCTCAGGCAGGTATTTCAGCGTTTAAAAGAATTAAAATTACGCATAAATCTTAGCAACTGCCAATTCGGCCAAAGTTCTTGCTATTACGCAGTATCCGAAACCAAGGACCAAGGACCTATGCGATACCAAAAAGAACGATAAAAGGGAGATCCCTTGGACTCCGGAAACGGAAGCTGCGTTTGAACGAGTGAAAAATAGCTTAGCCAACGCTGCACGCCTAGCACATCCCGCTCATGAAGCGGAAACTCGAGTAGCGTGACGAACTACAAGCCGCTCATTTACGCGTTTTCGCAGAAAACTGAGAATGCATGCCAAAGGCAACAGAGACAAATCTCTTTCATTTCACAATTCACCACGCACATTGAATTTGTGCCTGGTTCGGAAAATGTTGTGGCTGACACGCTGTCGCGCGTCGAAAGTGTACGCCTTCCAACCGAAACGAGTCTGATCGAGCTTGCGCAAGCACAATCAGAAGATTAAGAGCTCAAGCGGTTGATATTGGAGCCTGGCTGTTCCCTAAATCCTCGCAGAATCCAATGGGGTACAGATCATAACTCTGTGTACTGCGATGTTACAGGAGAAGCCCTACGCCCGTTTATCCCCCTAAAACTTAGGTGGTATCACTTTGGCGGTACGCTCTGTACACTGTACAAATAAATCTATACTCTGGTGAAACGATGTCTTCTCATTTTGGTGTCGGGTCAAGGAAGCAAGCAGGAGTGGTCTAAACACATAATAAAATATTTAATGGAGCCTTAAAAAAACATATATCTATGTGGTGGTGGTGGGAGGGGGGGGGGTAAAGTGGTTGAAGGAAGGATTAAAACAAAGATATTTTGATGGTATAGTACTGTAAGTACAGCAGCGTCCTCTATCAATAATTAAATGACTAATGATTTAAAATTAAGTACTATTTGAAGAAATTTGAGTACTACCTTAGTTATCTGACTAATACTTATATAAAAAAACAGGTTTTAAATAACTTTGAACCTTTGTAAACCTTAAAAGTATGTTTATTCCAGAAAAATACTATAATTAATTTCACAATATATAGATTCTCAACTTAGCTTAGCAAAAGAGTATCTCAAATTAATTATACAGGTTAAGCACAGGTAAACCAAATTCACAATGGAGTATTTCTTTAACATCAGTTCACTAAATCCACCAACACACACCACCACCACACACCACTACCACCACTACCTGACTACAAAAATCTGCAATTTGAACATGTAAAGTAAATCATTTCATAATTGAAAAATTTTGGGGGATAACTTAACACTTTAAAAAAGTTGAAAGTGTACTTAAACGATCTATGCAAAAAATTAGGGTTGAAATAAAGCCTTAAGGCGAAGCGCTATAGCTTAAATAGAAGCGCGTTTAAATAAAGTTTATTAGCTGGGGGAAGTTTTATAGTTTCACAAGAAATACTGTAAAAGTCGATTTTATTGGAAGTTTTTGTCTGCCTACTGGGCATTCCGCTTTTTCTTGTTTAGTCATTTCTTTAACTTCACCGCTATCCATGTTTATTTTCGCTCTTCTTGGATTCGACAAAGTATCTTTATATAGTGCTCGAAAAAACTGGTGGTTGTCTTCTGTTTTTACCAATATTGCATGGATGTCACCATTGGCTGTTGATAATACAATTTGTTCCTCTGCTGGCATGGGTATGAGGATATAATATTGGTTTATCAATCGAACTGGTTTGTCGGGAGTAAAAGTGAATCTTCGAAGTTCAAATACCTGTTTCGGATTCTTCGGAGAAGTAAGTCTTATACGTCTAAGGTCTTCAAATTTATATCCGAGTACGCGAGGAAATGTATGCCTGGCAACAGGAAACTCGAACCTAAAACGAAGAGAAGTACCGGCATGTGCTGAAGACTCGGCCGAAGTATAAGATCCTGGAGAAGAAGACCTGGCCCTTTTATGAAGAGAATTCTCGGCAGGTAACGGAGACTTGGATGAAGAATCAGGTCTGCCAGAAGGTGACCTGGACCTGACACGAGAAGAATTCTCTGCAGGTAGTTGAGGCTTGGCGGAAGGGTCAGTTGTTGCAGAAGGTGATCTGGACCTGGCACGAACAGAAGTCTCGAATGGTGGTGGAGACACAAAAGATCTACCAGGGGTAGTAGGAGAAGGAGAAGAAGGTCCACAAAGAGTATCATTAGAATTAGGGCCGCCATTTGAAGAAGAGTTGGACTGTAAACCTAATTCTGCAACCAGAATTAGAGGTCTACATTTTTCAAAGTAAACAATCGTTTATAAATTTTTGGGCTGAACGTTTTTTGGGTCTAAAATCTTAAAAATAAATTTTTAATTTTAATTCTATAGGCATATTTTCTTATAAAAAATGTAATTGTGCTTCTTTTTATTTGTAAAACAGTTTTGGATTTTTCTCTTTTTGAAACACATCCGGCAACCCTTGTTTCAGAGAAACAAATTTTTGCATTCAAAATTGAGTTTTGCGAGTTACACAAAATATTATTTTTTGCGTTTTTCAAATACTAACTGATTTCAATACATAAAATAATACTTTTTTCTTATAATTATATAAAACATTAATTAGTTTACATAGTAAAGCTTTTTTAAAGTTGTAAAATTATTATTCATTTTTTAGTTAGATCAAAGCTGTTATCAAACAGATCCAACATAAATCATTGTTGGGAGTGTTAATTATTATTTAAATTAATTTTTTCATAACATAATTCTAGAAAATTTGCTGTTTTTGTTAATATTTTTCACTTTTTGGCATCTTTGAACACAAACGAGTTAATACTTAACGCAATTAAATAATATAAGTGTTTGAATAAATTTTACTACCCTATAAAGGGGAGTGAGGCTGAGTCTACAATGAAGTTTTTGATCATTAATACTGGCCCTAAACGTTTTAAAACTAGACTTAGTAATTAAATAAGCAAAAAATGTATAAGACTAATTTTTAATATAAAAATTCTCACTGAAATATAAATCATAATTTGAAAACCAAAGCGATAGCTCGTGGATTGACTAAAGGAAGATATAAATGCGTATTTTAGCGATTAGTTTAATTCGCTTTTAGAAATTTTTTCTCAAGGAATTTTTCACTGATTTTAATATTTAATTGATTTAAAAGGATTTGAAATATTTTTTAATATCCCAAAAGATTCTAAAGAATTTTCGGAAGCTTGGAAATTCGTCGAGATAATTTAAATTCTTTCAAATAAATCCTTAGGCATTCTTAAATGATTGGAAAAAATTTTTAAAAGATTTAAAAATTTTTTGGTGAGTTTAGAATATTTTAAAGAACTTGAAGTATTTTAAGAATTTTTCTAATATTCTCAGGAATTTTTTATGTACTGTCTAATAATTAGAAGCTATTTTAAATAATTAAAAAAGTTTTAGAGAATTTTAAAGGATCCAAAGCATTTTCAAAAGATCTATTCAATTTAAAAGAGTTTCGAAAAATTTTGAAGAATTTAAAAAAACTTTTTCTTAGGATTCCTAGGAAAATTGAAAATTATTTTTAATTTTGAAAAATTATCTTAAAAGAATATTCAAAAATGTTTGAGAAATCTAAAAATTCAGAAGCTTTAAACAAATTAAAAGTCGCTTTGTGAATCAACTATTGTTAAATTTTCAAGTGCTTAAAGCACAGGTCCATTTCAACTTTTATTAAGTCTGGCCTCAAAAAGTGCATGGTCATTTACAGGTTTCCCGGTTTCCCGGTCCATTGCCCACCCTTTAAGAGCTTCAATAAATTTGAAGATTTTTCAATGAGTTTTAAAGGATTTGAAATACCTAAGCGTATTTTTAGAATTTTTAAAGGATTTTTAAGATATTTAAAAAGTTGTAAGTGCTTTTAAAAGCTTTTAAGAATTTTGAAATATATTAGGTCATTTGAAGAGATATGAAAGTAATGTATAATTTAAATTTTTTAATAATACCCCCTTTTCAATTATTATTTATTATTAATTTATTATTTTATGAAGTAAAAAAATATTTCAAGGGATCCTATAAAATTTCCTAGATGATTTATCTGTTTCCAAAAGATTTCCAAACCTCTCCAGATTTTTAAATAAATGTTCAGGATTTTACGACATATCGTCAAATTTTATAGAATTTCTCGAGAGTTCAGTTCGAATTCACTCTGTAATCTTATAAATAAATTATTCACGTGAATTTTACAAAATTAATTTATTTCTACTAAAGTCGATGTCTGTTTTTTATAACCACGAGCTTCTGTGGATGAATTATAAAGAAATATCTCAAAAAATTACGCGTGAAAACTAGCGTCATTACAAAATTCCCTCTATGAGGAAGTAATTGTTTAATCAATTTATGTGCAAATGTATTTATCACTAGAAAGTTGTATGTCAAACAAAACAAAAATTGTAATAAGTTAAAAAACTCGTGAAACCCCACTTTTGACTACTTATGGATTTTTTGAGCTTCTATTAAACAGACTTATGAGGAACCTTAAACATACCTAATATTATGAATAAAACAAAAAGAAATTATTTTGCTTCGTATGATTTAATAGATTTGAACAAATTTAGCGCGGAGGTGATACAAATTTACATATTTTCGGAAACGACTAAAGAGTGTATTGTCCAAGTGCCTTGAGGGACTTATGCAGTGCCCTGTAAAAATATCTTTTAATCTTATTGAAGTACAAATGTATCGCATACAATAAATTAATTCAAATGCCGTTATGTAACCATTCTCTTATCATTAAATAACAATAAATGATAGGCAGGGTGTGACCTCTATTGAATATACGTCTACGTGTACAGTTGATAGGCTACCATATGTACACGTAAAATTGTAAGTTGAAAATCTGATCTCAATAATTAAGACGTGCCCTTCAAGATGAAACGGCGAGGACACGGATGTATATAGTTAGTCACTTGTCAAATTTCTCCTTGCAAATTACATCGCCAAATACTGATTTATGTAATACTTAAAAAAAATTGCTGAAAAATATAGATATATTATATTTTTATACTCACCAATTGAATTAAGGATTACAGCCATGAATAAAATCAAAGTATAGTCAATCCTCATTGTTTCTGATTAGAAGAACAAATGGTTAACGTGTTGATTAAAAATCTATCTAGTGAATATTCCAGGGTTTCGTCAGCTTATACAATCTATATTTTAGTCGTTATCTCTTACATTAAAAGCGTTAAGGTAGACCTTCTGACATGTTTGCATTTGATAAGAGTCAGTTTGAAAGAAAACTGGTTAGACGCTTCTTTAAATCGAATGTAACGACCAACGTATTCTTTTACGTTTTAAGAAAATTTACATCTGCAAACTAGGAGCATGGTGTAGTTTGGAGTTATATTCACGGACTAAGTCAAGTGACTGAATATGTTGGTATTTACAAATAATCGACACCGGTTAACCACGCCTTGATGCAAGACGTGTTTGTGTATTGGATGCCTAACTCTACACTTTATATTAATAGCTTTGTGTCCCCATTGCATTTTTAATTCTCGCAATTTCTTGCAACTGTATAACTTGTTACTACACATCTGTTTTGTTTAAGGTCGTCTTCGCTTGCTCTCTATATTTCTGGAAAATTCACCACAAAACTTTTAGAAGTTGTCAACTGGGCGATGCCAACCGAAACATAAACCACAGGTCTAGCTGATGCTCTGCTGCTTGCCACTTGTTGCCAATGTTGTTGGTGGCTAGTAGACCTGTCGGGTATCCCGAGCGATGGCTCCAGGGGCGCCCAGATAATCGTCGGAAAACGACCAACGGCCAACATAGCCATCAAATTCAAGAGAGGAAGGCTGAAACCATACTTCGACGTAGTATAATCGAAACCGCAAAATATTCATTATTTATTCAATAATTTGTTTCTCGATCTCAGGCCAGAAGAAGTGACGTGCAATATATGAGATACTAATACAAACAAACGTTTGTCGACAATTAGAGTTTAAATGACTCAGCCAATACTGATTATTTTCTCTCGTGGTTGCTGGTTGGCGTGTACTTGTCTCTGTTACAGGAAGGTTGCATATGGGGCAGAGTCCAGCAAGGTCACAAGTCAAGTCACATTTGCTTCAAATTACTTAGGGTGACCACATTTTAAACTGAAGAGCCCAGTTATAGTTTGGATAGCAATCAGGTTTTGAGAACATTGCCCTTAATTTAGGAAAACACCTTTTAGAATACTTATCATGCAGCATACTTAGCAGCCTCGACAACGATCTCCTCTCTGACGTAGAGTAATAGCAAGCTAACTATAATCTACCTGTCTCTGAACTACTTCAAGCTAAGTCTGTGTGTAGAAGGATTTGTATTTACATGAACGACCTTTCTGGTATACCATAATTTTTAGCATTAGCAATCTAGTGAAATTCGATGCATACCGTGATTTCTTTAGTTATGAGAGATTTCTTGTAATCCGTATGAGTTTAGTGAAAATTTCTATCATGAAAAGTTTGTGCCATAGCCTATGGCACAAAAAAATTGATAAATACACTGTTTTTTATCATTTGAACTTATTTAACAATCTAAAAAGGGCCCCCACATCCTTAATCTGGCCCTGGCCATAGGCGACAGTGGTTACCTGAGTCAAAAGCCCTTTTGAAATCTAAGCAAAAATAAAATATTCGTGGCTTCGGGACAGCAAATGAATCTAAATAAAATAAATTATGGTAAAAATATAGGTCATACCACTTTATAGTTATAAGCAGGGCCAATGGAGTGTCTGATAAGAATTTTTTATAGGACTCGTTATTTCAGTTTTAATTACGAAACACAATATTGAAAAATAGACATTTATAATTTTGAACCGAATAACGTGAGAATCCAATACTTCTCGAAGAGAGGCAAGATACGGAAAAAGTCCGAAAAAAGATTTGTATTTTTTTGTTTTATACATTTTTTATATTAAGTTTTAGATATCAAAACCTTTAAATTTTTCGTGCTAAATCTAATTTAAAAATTGGAATAATATTATCTTTTATGTCTTAAGAAAAAAAGAAATATTCATTTTAATGAGGAATTCTCTTAAACTAAAAAAGATTGTTATTATACAGTAGCTCATATGTATAAAGACAGTTTCCGTAATCGATTATTTTTTCATTATTATTTTTTAGAAATTTTTCAAAAATAATTGATTTCTAAGCAAACATGGCTTATTTTCACGTGAAAAATATTTGGTATAACTTAACCGTTTCTGTTTTTAAAAATGAGTCAATAATCTTTCAAAAAATTACAATTGCAAAATTTGCTTCCGGCTTAAAAAGAGTAGAATTGTTGAAAACTTCTCCTCCGAAAAAGTAAACCATCATTTATTAATACTTAAAGTTTTCAAAAAAAAAATTTGTAAGAAGCGACGGTAAAAAAACGATTTCTACAAATTTTGCGAAAACCAAAGTTTTTCGTAAGTTTTATTTTTTTATCAAAAATAAGGCTTTTAGTTTTAATTCCACAAAATTAACATAAAGGTAACATAAAGTCACATGAAGTCATAGAAAATCCATTTTTCAGAGACCAAGTTTCTAGTAGATAGTTTTTTTGTTGAGAATTTTTTTTTAAATTTGTAAATTTGTAGTCAGAAAGAAATTTGTTTTACCTTCGTTTATTGCTCAAAGATCTATGTAAAAACAAAGAGTTAGAATTAGAACCAAACCCAAAGCGATAGATCTTATAGATAATCGCGTTTAACTAAAAAACTTAAAGAGCAATTTGCAGAATTAGTGTTCACACAAGATATACTTTAAAAGTTGTTCTGATTGAAAGTCTTTGTCTGCCTGCTGGACATTCCGCGATTTCTTTTTTAGTCATTTCTTCCACCTCACCGCTGTTCATGTTTATTTTCGCCCGTCTTCGCTTCGAGAAAGTATCTTTATATAGTCCTCGAAAAACTTGGTGTCTGCCTGGTGTTTTTACCAATATTGCGCAGATGTCACCATTGGAAGTGCATAATACAATTTGTTCCTCGGTTGGCATGGGCATGAGCATATATTTTAGGTTTATTAATCGAATTGGTTTGTCGGAAGGGAAAGTGTATGTCCGTAGTTCAAATATCTGGTTAGGATTCTTCGGATGAATAAGTCGAATATGTCTAAGGTCATCAAAGTTATATCCAAGTACGCGATAAAAAATTTGCTTCAGAGTAGGAAGCGGTAAGTTAGCATGAAGAGAAGTCTCGGCTGGTATTCCAAACCTGTCAGAAGAATAAGATTCTGGAGGAGACGACCTGGTCCTGTCATGAAGAGAATTTTTGGCGGGTGGTGCAGACTTGGCAGAAGAATTAGGTCTGGCGAAAGGAGACCTGGACCTGGAACAAGATGTCTTTGCAGAAGTTGTAGACTTTTCAGCAGAATAAGGTCTGGATAAAGGAGACCTGGACCTTATACGATCAGGGCGCGTGAAAGGTGGCCGAGAGACAGCATAAGAACCCGGTATGGTAAGAGAAAGAGTTGTGTCTGGAGAATGTCTGGCAAGAGAAGAAGACGAAGGTTCACAACGAAAAAAGTCAGTACTGGAGTCGCCATTAGAAAAACATTTGGATTGTGAACCTAATTCTGCAAAAAGAAATATACGATTACATTTGATGTAGAAACACACAATATTGTCTCGATGGATAGGGAATAACGAATGGAGGGAATTTTTAAAAGATTCATTTCAGGGATCAGACACACGAAAGAGACATAAGGGGATTAGAAGAACAAGGGAGGTAGATGGATAGTAGTTGAATGACGAAGAGATAGAGATATAGATAAGGAAGTTAAAAAGTTCTAAGGCAGCAGGGCTGGACGGGATAGAAAGCGAAGCATGGCTTTTTGGCACACAAGAGGTAAGGGAGTGGCTGAAGGGGGTAGTGCGAAGAGGCTTTAAAGGAGATGATGAAAAGGTTGAGAACATACTTGTACAAGAAAAGGTAAGAGTTAAATGCGAAAAAAATGTGAAAGTGGAAGGGAAAAGCGGTACAGGAGATGAAAGTTTCTATGTACCTTGGCTTCCTGTTTCGCATGAATGAGAGATTGGATGATCATATAAAAGAGAGAGTGAGAAGGGCAAATGTGTTGATGAGGCAAGTGCGAGAGCTAGGAAAGAGGCTGTTTGCAGAAGATTTTGTAAGGAGAATGAAATGGTTTGATTCGCCAGTGATGAGTGACTTATATTACAAAGTGGAGGTGTGGGGGTGGAAGCTAAGACAGGAGTTTAATAAAATAGGAAGTAAACTGGTTTGCTTAAAAAACAAAATCTCGCGCGTTGCGCCGTTCGTGTTTGTAGCGTAGCCTACGATTTCATCCCAGCTTGTTTGATACTATTATTCTGATTCCATTATTTACTTGTTTCGATGTGATTGTCAAATATTTTCCCATCATCATACTGTCTTTTAGTACACTAACTTTCTGATCCCGCGATTCACTTACGTCGAACAGATCGTCAAATATTCTCATGGCATCTTGATGTCTGCCACGATAAAACTTTCTGCTTCCTTTATTCACTTGTTTGGATTTGATTGTCACATGTTTTCGCCACATCTTGATGATTTGCAGTACACTAACTTTCTGATTCCGCGATTCACTTTTTTTTTGAAATACCTCATTCTTAGATTAAAAAAGTTTTTACCAAACATAAAGCTCAAGTGTGCTGGCTGCAACGCTTTCTTCATTAAAAATGATGGCAAAAAATGCAACTGTCGACTCTCTATTTAAAAAAAATCTGAATAGTGTCTCTAATTCTGACGAGGAGAACGCCTTTCCTTCCGACAACGACTGAGTTAATAATGATCCATTGTTTGAAATTCTAGTTAAATCAAATGATAAAATTCCTGATACTAAACGCATTCAACTTGCTATTCAGCGGACTGTTGCAACTCACAATTATTGTTGCTTCTGCTTTTCCACGACGAATTTAACTACAATCCCTAAAGAGGCTCAAGTGCAGTCTTACAATTAGGTCATATAATCAAAATTCATATATTTTATGCAGATCTTGGTCTCAATAAGGTAGGTGAATATAGTCTTTCCGACAAAACAATTAGAAGTATTTACGGGGTAAATTGGGAACAACTCAATGCTCTTAAAGAGATGTTGATCTCGCTCCGAAATAATCAATTCCGTTTGGTGATGCAAGCAGTCGTAGTATTTTTGTTTAAATTACGTACTAGGAACTCTAATAAAATGCTTTCTTCTGACTTACAGTTAGAAAATGAACATGATAAACCCGATTATGCTGCCAGTGTAATAAAATCTTTTAAAAATGACGTTTTGCTACATAACTTCGGTTTAGGTTTTCTAATATTGTTTCTCTCTGCAAACCTTTCACTATTTCCACAATTGGCGGCTACATAGTTCGAATACTTGGAGCATACTTTGCCAATTAAAATGATGCCGAAATTCTAAATAGTGTTATTGAGGATTTAAATGGTTTGCGTAAATTCTTGAAAGAAGTTGATATTTTTATTCTTGATCGCGGCTTTCGAGATATAAAAGAAAAGTTGGAGCAAGAGAATTTTAAAGTTTGAATGCCTGCTTTGAGAGAAGAAAGGAAACAACTGTCGATGGATAAATCTAACGAACCTCGTTTTGTCACCAAAATTGGGTGGGCAGTGGATTCTGTGCCAAAATTTTAGATTTTCCGGAAATGACCGACACGTAACCTTAAAACAAATGTTTAAAATCTTTTAAATTTTTTTTTGCCTCTATATTTTGTTTTAAAAATTTCATAATTTTTTTCTAATTAGTCTTACGGGTGACTATAAAATATACTTCGATCATCAAAATCGGTTAAGTAGTTTTCGAGAAAATGCCTTTTTTGATTTTACTTTCCTTCTCCCTAACTCCCCTAAAAATAAAATTTTTAAGTTATCCTTTGGAGAAATTCTGTTTCACATGAACTTTTCCATGTTTATCTCCCTAGGCTTTTTTATATTATCTCTTTTTAGATAGTTAATATAAGGGCTTAATGCCCATGTAATTGAATTTAAAAATATATGGGATAGTGACATGCTTAAGAGAGTAATTTAAAAAAGCGTTTGTAATGCGCGACACGCGCAAACCTATTTCGAACTTGCAGAAAAATTAATTACGTTTTTTTATATAATATTTAGAGCTTCCGCAAGTTCCATGAAGTAAAAAACGTATTTTTCATGAGAAAAATAATACCGCAAAAATCGTTTTCACAATGAATCGAGGGCTCGTATTCCACTCAGTTTGTGACTCACCGTCTACCCGATGGTTATTTATGTTATGGGAACAGGCTTTGCATTTGAACCATTTTCCGTAATTGTCATAACGTACAATCACTTATTATTAATTAACAATAAATAACAAATACGGTGTGTACTCTATTGAAAATTAGAGATATATCATATTATATTTACCAATTGAATTGAGGATAATGGCCAAGGATAAGACCAGAGTACCGATAAAGTTCATATTTTCCAATCACATGAGCGACTAATTCATATGTCAATTAAAAATTTTATTGGAAATATAACTAATGAATACTCGAGTGTTTTATCGGCCCCCGCAAATCTTTATCATAGTCGTTATCTTTCGCAGAAACAACGTCACGGATGACCTTCTGAGATATTTACATTTGATAAGAGTCATTTTTAATGCAAGACACTTGATGTCAAGACAAGGTAACTTTTACATGTCAAATTTATAAATTATGAAAAAAATGTATGTTTCTTTAATTGTAAAAATTTACTGGCAGCATATTGAAAAAGTTCCGTAAAAACTACCTTTTTCACCCCTAAGAACCACCCCACTGAAGGGATGAAAATTTAAGAATATGAACCTTCACTTTTATGACTTTAAGAAACAAATTTGTGGACGCAAAACTTTTCAATGTTTTTTTTTTGTAAAATAAAAAAAAAACATTTAGCTCTCGTGCACCTCTAAAACTACCCCCGGATAGGACCTAGTAACTGTTTATATTTAACTAAAATATAACACAAAAAATTTCGCAGCCTTATTTATCCTCGTAAAAACTACCCCTTCAAAGGGTTGTATATTGTGAATACTTTGAATATAAGATACCCTACCCTATTCGGGGGTACTTCTTGACAGCGTAAAGAAGTAAAAATTTGTGCAGTTGAATAGCTGACTAGTCATATCTAGCCATTGAAAGAAAAAAAAATTAAGCGCTAAATCACAAAGGAATTAATTTTTTAAATATTCAACCCTTAATCCTATCCGAGGGTAGTTTTAGAGGGGCATGAGAGCTGAAGAATTTTTTTTATTTTATAAAGAAAAACGTAAAAAAATTGTGCAACCACAAATTTGTTTCTTAAAGTCATGAAAGTGAAGGTTCATTTTCTTCAATTTTCATCCCTTCAAAGAAGTGGTTTTTAGGAGTGAAAAAGGTTGAACATTTTTGGGGATAACGACTAAACAGCTCATAACATATTCATAAAATGCAACGTTTTCAATGCATCATATAACAGAGTTATACATTTGTAAAAGATTCAACGCTCTGAAGGGGTAGTTTTTATAGCGATAGATAAGGGTGCGAAAATTTGTTGGTGATATTAAAGTTAAACAGTGAACAGTTACTAGGTTTTGGCACTCTGTTGAATTTTGTGATGATTCAACGTCGTAATTTGTTGTAG